>JAMYIC010000669.1:29440-60021 GCA_024112705.1 Microcera coccophila
GGAGAGGGTGATGTCCATTTGTTTCGTGGCTCGGTCCCGACGCCGTGACCGAAGTAATACAAGGGGGACGAGACCAAGAACAACAGCGCCGTAGGAGTATCGCTCGACCACCAATCCAGCCTGTTCCTCGATCAGCTCTGATCCCGGGCCCACGCACTGAGCCTTCAGTTCTTGGTGTTTTTCTGCTTGACCACCCACTAGCGCTGGCTGTTCCTAGCCCGAGAGGACGGGATGCCCGTCTTACATGCCTGTGCTGATCTGCCAGCCACCCGCGACGTAGATCTCATCAAGGGCCTCCAACATCGCCACGTAATATGGTTAAAACAACACGATCCATTCAGATTAGCTCGTAGCCCCGGTCGCTTCGATTTACCGAAAGCCAAATGGCGCACAGTGTGCTGAGCCCCGACGCAGGTACACGCTGAGGGTCCATGATGAGGCTGTAATTTGCAGTTCATCGTTTAGGGCTGAGCTGTGCCGCTGCAACGAACTCATTAGTGACACCGTTTCTTCAATAGCTCCTTTGTTAGTCCAGATCTTTCCTCAGGATCGCACAGGTTGCTCCTTTCGTCCAAAGGCTTCAATTCTTAGCGACAAAGAAATATGTGATGTTAATCTGCAATGTAGGGCAACATAGAGTATACGTAATGTAATGTACAACATCATGCCATAACCGGAGCCATGTCTACCATTTTGCTTCCAGAATACCTTCGCTCGCTCCGTTGCCGTCCTTGTTTCTTTTCCACATCACCCCTTTCAGTACCTTCAACTTCTCCTCGGTTACGCGAATAGCTTCGTCGACCTCCCTCTCGTCCATCCGAGCAACTCTCAGCTTCTCTTCGACGGTGCGAGGCTGCGTCGCCTTCGGTCGCGTGCTCGGTCTATCAGTTTTCAGTCGATCCAGACCGATTCGCTCTTCCAGCCATTCCCATAGTTCACTGTCTTCCCGTCGCCACATCTCATCATACGCTGCCAACCTGTCGGGTCGGTAGATTCCCAGTTCGTGCGGAGCATTCTTGTTGGGCAACATCCCTACTCGAAACCAGGTCGTCACCAGTAAACCCACCAGAAGACCATACATGACGTTCCCGGTGAGGAGGGGCTGGAAGATATCCGCCAGTGGTTCCAAGAGACCCCGTACTGGCTCGAATAGACCCCAGTTCTTCTTTTCAACTCGTTTTGGAGTAACTCCGCCCTCCGTAACGTCTGGTGCCGACTGAGCCGTCTTCTTGCTTTTTCCCTTTCTCTTAATCCTGACTGCAGCGTTGACGGCCATCACCGGCGATGCTCGTGTTGAAACCGCGGCCTTCAGTGCCGCAAACAAGTCCTTGGAGAACTGCACCTGGCCGTCGTTGGCACCCTTCTCAATAGGGCCTGTGAGGGGTCAGCGTTAGACGCCACCATTATGAGCATGATAGACTTACCTTTCAGCCAACTCTTACCGGTCCACTCAATGGTGCAGTTAATTTGAACTCGGGTGGCATTATTCTCTGCCCAGGATAGACAGTACTTCGTCTTAACACTGAACACGTTGCCGCTTGGTACATCGGGCGTCTGTGTAGAAACGTTCAAGTTGATCGCCTTTTCAAAGTCAAGAGCATCCAAAGTCTCAGTGACAATACACTTCGTCTGCCGAGGCCCAATCGACGCATTTAGTGGTTTGATATAGGTGTAGTTTCGTGACTTATTGTCCAGACTAAGTCCCTTCTTATCCTCCATTTGCAGCTCGGTGCATTTTTGATCTCCGGACAACCAGTCTCCCATGAATTTGGGTGATGCCTGGCCAAAAACGAGGCCATACACCTTGCCAAGGGGCGCCGGGATGACGTCGTCACCAACCACTCGCTCGTAGTGGCTTGCCGAATCACCGCAGTCCGTAGGGGCATGTGTAGTAGGGCCGGGAAAGTCTGCAGCGGCACCAGGAGCTGCTGGAGTGTCGTCGGGAGCTGCCCCGTTTGGAGGCAAGACACCTGAGGCCTTTCGCGACGCAACTTGATTCACGTCGACTTCCACACCTTTGGCTTCTGTCAAAGTAGCGTGGATCTCCTCGTGAACATCTTCGTCATAGAACTCATCGTCTTCATCGCTCTCATCGTCAGTCTCGGAACCATCCTCATCATCAATGGTCGACGGCTCATCAACCTTCTCGGTCTTGTCACCGCCAGTTCCTTCCAGACGCACCCCGTTCAACGTGCTCTTGAGCGTTGGATGTCCCAACTTCCAGATGTTGACGATGAGGTCATATGTCGCGTCTCGACTAGTGAAGCTGGCAAAAATGTGTTTTGCGTGCAACGTCGAGATCATCAGACCATTCTTGAAAACAAGTGCGGTGCTCCTCTTCTCAACCGAGACAATTTCGTCGAAGCTCATGACTAGCGTAGTTGTCCATCCGAAGATGTTACTGCTGAAGCATAGATGGCCCTCTGACACATACAGCCGGCCATGGGCGAGAATTTCCCTCTGCAGAGCACAGCTATAATCCTCGATCAGGTAGTCGTCATCAGGGACGCTTTTGAAAAGATCATGGAAATCCCGATTTCTCTTCTTACTAGCAATAGCAAAGCCTGTGAGCTTGGGAGCGCTCAAATTTGGGTGAGCCAAGGAGCTATTCGCAGCTGCAATAGCAGCGCCGATAGTAGTCCCAGTTGCGACAGAGCTCCCTCGTTTTCTATGAGGCTGTTTCATAGCACTTCTGAGGCTCGATGTTCGCTGCATTCCCGATTTTTCTGTATACTCGGGTGGGGGAGGTGGAGGGTCTCCGCTCGGTGTCGATGGTTCATACAGCGATCGCGGCCGGCTCTGTGTCCCATCTGGCGCGAGATCCACGGAGCCTGCGCCCGTATCGACCGGCGCCGACTCGGATCGGGCACGAGTGTCGGCGGCATCTGGGAACTTTCCACTAGCTGGCGATGCGACACCACTGGGCGGTTCGGCGAGGCCGAGTTGACTCAGGCTCAAGTCACCACTGCCTAACGTTCGAATTGCGGACTGTCTCTGATCCATGGTCTCGTCCAATTGTACTTCGGAAGTAGCCTCGACCTTCACTTCCACCTCGGTAGAGATTGGCGTATCCTGTCCCTTCGTAGACGGGACTTTACCCTTACTTCCTCCAAGACCCAGGCCAGTATTCTGAATATTGCTGCTCAAGCTATTCGCGGCGTTCTGAGCGACAGAGATCACAGACGAGAAGAAGCCAGTGCTCGCATTAGCGTTCGGGGTTGGCTCGCCGCTTTCAGGGGTCGGCGTCAAAGGGGCCGAGACGATGTTGGATAGTCTACTCGGGCCAATGTTTATGGAACCTGATCGATTCCTTCGGTGTGTACTCATGTTTCGCGAAGGAGAACTTCCATTAGCGCCCGAGCCGTTACCCGAACCACCCCAGAAGGACTTCTTCTCGGGCGACGATGATCCTGATGAGTAGGCTGCGTCAACCGGTGTCGGCGGTGTATTCACAATCACCGGAGCCGGCTTGTCACCCGACGGCGGTGTTCGAGGCGGGAGCTGTGTGTTTACTCTGGGTTGCGCTCTCGATCGCCTATCCGGCGAAGCAACTCTAGCAGCAGCGGGTGGCTCGAGTACAGGAGGAGCTGGCGGGGCTGCGGAGTGTGCACTTGAAATGGCCTGTTCGTTACCCGACCCAGACACCGGGAGAGCTTCGCTTGATGAGTGGCGTTCGGGGCTCGTCTCTTTAAGTGAGCTCTTCTTCGGTCTGAATATCTCCTTGAGCTTTCCTCCGGGTGAGGGCGATCGGCGGCTCGTAATGTTCGGAGGTGCCAACCCGGCCTTTGTCCGACCGAGACGAGATGAATCTTTAGAGTCCACCGAGTCCGAGCGCTGAGTCGGAAACGTCGACGATCTCGTACTACTGTTGGAATCGAGGTCGGTGATCGATTCAGCTAGGTGAGTCGCTTGAACTATGGGAGATGAGGTCGTCAGATAGCCGATCTGCGACGGATGCGCGGAGACAGTAGTAGGTCGAGATAGAGAGCTAGAGGGCGATAACTCGGTCAGAGCACGGACAAACCAGGCCAGCAACGATTTAGAGTGCGCAAAAAAAAAAAGCGAAAAGAGTCCGTGTGATTAGATAGATGATCAAGAACAGGCAGTAAGAAGGCGAACGCAACAGTGAAATGCTCAAGTTGCAGCGTATGGTAGCGGGAACGCCGGGTCGCAGGCTATGCAGACCTGAGGCGGAGGTGTTTGCATCGCGCAGCGCGGGAAGATGCCGCCGAGGCAGATGCGAGGCTGAACTCTCGCACTGCAAGGGTCCACAGCAAGCGGAACAACGACAAGGGGAAACAGATACGCGTAACATGAGAACTTACTGTTCACGATCGGACTCATACGAGGCATAGCTCTTGCTGTCGTCGTCGTCAGCCGTATTTTGCGAGTTGGACTCGTCGCTCGCCAGCGTGCTGGCTATGGACCGTCTGCGGTTGTTGTTGCTGTTGTCGCCATGATCCTGCGGGGCCTCCGACTCGTTGCGACGCTTCTTGCGCCGACGTCTGGCAGTGATTGACTTTGGCAATAACTTTCCCAGCCCATTGTTACTATCCATGCTTGTCGAAGGCTGGAGAAGGTTCCTTCTCGACGTCGAGGAGGATAGAGGAAGATGCGATGCTGAACTTGAAACGTTCACCCGGGCGTAGCTCCGTTTGGCTCGGATTGATGCAGCGCGGGTTTATGGAGGCGGCGACGGCGGTTCGTATTGTTGCTATTTACAGGCGGGTCCTTCAGGGTTGGACGGGATAGCTCAGCGATGGCGCCTTGGGCCAGTTCGTTGGTTCAGGGGGCGTCGAGTCTTCGGCGGTGGTTGCTATTGTCAATATTGACGAGCCGCCATGAGGGACGGCGAAAACGATGTTGAGACGTTGCCTCACTGACGTTCCAAGTAGTTCTCGAAACAGACAACTTGGTCTTCGATTGCCTTTCCAACGTTGCAATTTGTATCCGTCGAGTGGGGGGGGGACTATTGGCGGGAACGGTGATGGTTGCGATCGCCGATCCTTGTCGAAGCTCCTCTACAATGCCCTTATCGGGTGGATATCAGGACCAGGAAGCAATCGAATGCGCGGCCTCGGTCTGGCTGTGAGGGATCCGTCACTGGATATGAATATGCTTGTCAGAGGCTGCCTCGTTGTTGAGGGGCAATCTTTCAAAGTGAAGGGCGACGACACTGGTAGGAATAAGGCACTCGCCCGCCGTAGGTCCGACGGATCTAGCTAAAACTCCCGCACGCACTAACGATGACGCAGTCGCGTCTCCTAACCTCAGTCCTGACGACATGGTATGCGAATACAGGTATGGATGGATCTCAGCAGCTATGACCATGTAGCAGTGAAGGAATCCTAGTTCAAATGCTGTGCCTGTGCCCTCTCGAGGAGTCTCATCGTAAATCGCAGATATTCCCGTCTTCCTAATTCGTCAACTAGGGACCTTGCAGACGCAGATTATGTCGATGGACAGGACAAGTCACGTAACACAAAACCTCACTAGGGGGGCAAGGTGGGTACTCAAGTCAACGGAGACCTGGTGAATTCGTTTATCGTTTCCCTGCAAAAGAAAGTAAACTACCAGTTCAAGGCGGTCGTGCATACATCTGAAGCCACGCCGCGACCATTCAGACGAGCGACCGGAAACTTCCCTACTGTTCCCTAAATTCGATCCTCAAACCGTCGCTTTGGCTGCTGCCCTCGATCGTCTTCTTACGAATGCAAACTAGCGCGTGAGCTCGTCGCATTTACAAGGCGCCGGCCCCGCGCTTCCCCAGACATGTCTCAGTCTCGGCGCCTCTCTGGCTCATACTAGAGGCTTGGGTGATGCGACGGCGCAGTGAAAACCAGCAGTTAGATGAAGAATTGAACCTAGGTAAGAAAATGGGAAATCAACAACAGACTAGAAAACTTGCCAAGGATGGCCGTTTGGCTTGCTTTGTAGAGAAGCAAAGCTCGCCGCCAGCCTAGAAATCATGGTGACCTACCCTAGGGTATCCCGGTCGGCGCCTCTGAGCTTATCGGGTCCGTGTCTAGCGTTTGCCGGTCACTTGCAACCTCTCCCCACACTTGACCGTCGTATCTCGTGAGCCGTCACCACGCTCGCTTTGGACTATTCAACGCTGAACCTCCATTGAACAAAGTTGTTCCCATGGAACTATGGAGTTGTCGCCGCTCGTAAAAGCTCACGACCACGCACGCGCTGCGGCCGTCGCTACTCGCCAAGCTTCCGATACCACTGTCGCAATCAACGAGCACACCCAGGCTGCTGGCGAGTTCGCCAACGCTGCGCAACGCACCTCCAGCGTCGAAGCGCTCCGGACGCTAAAGCTGCTCGAGGAGCACCATCGAAAGCTTGCTGAGATTCTGAAGCTCCCCACAGAAGCGACTTCGCAAGCCGACGAAGCGGACCAGGGTGAGAAAACCCAGGCGGAGAAAGGACACCCCGCCATCCAAGATGCGAATCCCAAGAAAGAGAACACGAACGAGACAGTGCCTTCGAAGACACGACAGAAGCCTGGCCTGGCTCCTCAACGACGATTTGCCTCTCGCGAAATGTCGTCTTCCATCGCGAGCAATTTGGCTTCGGCCAGAGGCATCCGATCCAAGTACAGAGGTCAGCCCCTTGCGCCGAGCGTTACCAACGACCTGGCACCCGGAAACCTCGACGCGCTATCCCGTCAACATGGTCCACAGGCGAAGATGCAGGACATCATCGACCATCAACCGGGCAAGCCAACGTGGGTCCCGCCTGTGGCATCGCAAACTCAGCCAGAGAGTCGCGGCAAGGCCCCAGCATCTCGGCAGGTCGATGAGAGTCCTGCGCCGACTGATGATGGGGGATACACTCGCTTCTATAATACCTTTGGCAGCCTCATCAACAAAATCTCTGCCCCTTTGGCATTTGCCGGGCTCCCTCTAATCCAAGAGGAACCCACTATGTCTGAGCAACTCGAGTCTCCGGAAACATCTCCAACCAAGCGGATTAGACCCCAGGCTTCACCATCCAAAGTCTTTGAACCCGATCTGTCCAAGATTTACTCCAAGGCTACCATGCAAGCGCTGATTCGGAGCGGCCACAAACCTAACGACTCCTTCTATGTTGTGCCCAAGACCGGCCACACCATGTCATATGCCAATATCCTAAGCTTCGCCGAGAAGGAGAAAAGGCGCCTGGGGTCTTCGGCTCATGGGGAAATTCTCGACATCGCCGAAGATGACGAGGATGATTTCGTAGATGCCAGGGAAACCCCAGCGCCTCTCTCGCCGGGAGCGAAACGTCGCGCTGGCCGTGTTCGTACGGACAGGGAACTGAATAACACCATTGAAGAGCTGTCGACAGAAAACAAGTCCCTTAAGGATATGCTCGATAAGCTGACGAAACGCCTCCATGCCTTCGAAGCCAGTGCGCAAAACTCTGCCATGGCCCTGGCCGAAAGCTATCGCCTCATGCGTCCTGGGTCTCCTACTTCTTCTGCCGGCAGTAGACACGGCGACGAGGCAACGAGGAAGAAAACCCAGGAGATGGAGGAGCAGTTGGCGGCGGCGATGAAGCAAACGGAGAGGCTAGAGAAGGACAACCGGAAGATGCAGAAGACGTTGGAGAAGTATCGGGAGAAGTGGGAGACGCTGAAGGCCGGTGCGAAAGCGAGGCGGGAAGCTCAAGGCGCGACGGACAGCATTGAGGATGCCACTGCGTAGTGGTGCCGTGATGCTCCATCGCTGCGGTCACTAAAACCCGATGTCCCAAACCAGAATCTTTACCAACGAATGTCATGAATCTCAACAACTTTGAATCCACGACTGCCCATGTCTCATGCCGGCAGCACTAAACGTAACTGCTGAATTCTGGAAATGGTGTTTTGTATAGAGTGTCTCCATAATCCTAAAATGGCTCTACGTTTCCTGTTCTTTCTTGAGCAACTCTTCTTCTAGTTCCACCAAAAGCTCACGCTGAAACTAACGCTCAAACTCCGTACATAATGCCACCACCCTATAGGAATGACCAACGTGTCCCCCGGCTGTAGCACACACTCCCTGTACTCAACACCTTCCAGATCCCTCCTCATCTGTTCCAGATCGTTTTCCCTCACCCCTTCGGGCCTCTCATCCCACCCCTCGAGCACACCGACATCCAGCCCGCTCGTGTTACTCATGTTCACCCCATGCTCCGGCGCACGAGGCCTCATGTACGGCGTCGCCTGCGGGGGATACAAGCGAAGGTACTTAGTCCCTACAACTTGGCAGAGGAGATTGTGATAGCCGTCTGTATGGAGTGGTGTTATTGTCTTTGCGGGCCCAAACCAGGCGTTGAGCCGGGGCACGTCGACAGCAGGTTGGTTGAGAGAAGGGGTCGTCGGGTGAGGAGGGACGTCGACCCAACAGAAGTCTGGGATCTGGATGTCACTTCGGAGCGAAGGAATTTGCTGAAACAGATTGTGTTGTGCAAGATATCCAATTTTGGGGGAAGGGCTGTTGATGTATTGGCTTATGAAGGAGCGGAATGGGATGAGCTCTTGGCCCCAGCCTTCGTCGACATAGCTTCGTCCTATCTCGACCGGCACAAGGCGTCTTCCTCCAAAGGTTTTAAAAAGGAGATATTCCGGGTTCTTCCATGGCCGATCTGTAAGGGCTGGCCAGTCCTCGATCAAGTCTGTGAAGACAATCGGCTGAAGCGCTTTGCAGTTGTCGTTCATGTAGTTTTCAAAACGTTCCATTGTCCAGCCCGAGTGTCGTGAACACTCTTTCCCTGCCTTCAAGTGAGGCCTGCCATGTGGCTCATCGAGGGGGAGAAGGCTCTGTGGCAAGGAATCGTCACGTCGGCGCTTATACGGGCGCTCGCCCTGATTTCGTTCCCCACGCCAGATCTCTTCAAGTTTCTCTAATGTCGAATCTATCCATCTTTCCTTTCCTACGCCTCCGGCAGTGATGAGGGCCCTGTCTAGTTTTTCAACAGTCAAATCCAGGACATCTTCGCTGATCACTGCTGTGGCGAGAAGAGGCCTCAGGAGAATGAGGTGCGTTTCCAGAATCAGGCTATCCGTATAGATATATCGCCACACAACGGGCAGAAGATCGTACCGATAGGAATAGAACTTGGAATTTGAAATGGATACAAGATCTTCTAGACGCCTCTTCATAAGATCCTCATTTACTTCGTGACCCTCAGAGGGCGATATTATGGCGTTGTGGAGAGAGACCATCGCGCAGGCTTGGCGGGTGAGAAGCTGGATCATCGCCGCCGCGTCCGGATCTTGGGCATGCGTATCTTCAGAAGTCTTAACAATGATAGAGGACTCATATCGGGCCAGTCTGTTTGAAGACGGTGCGCGTGTTTGTCTGACAGTGTGTCCTCCTGTGTAAGTAGCGTCTGCGATCTCTGTTGCGGCATCTAGATAACGAGCAAGTAGCTGCTCACGCGCTTCGACCATGCTTCTCGTGTACTGATTTGGGTCGGGGTTGAGGGCGGCCTTGCTCGTGGTTTGAGCGTTCCAATCCTGGCTATTCTCGGTGAAAATGTTAAGTTGGTGAGCAACTATTGAACCAGGCGGCCCACGTGCTTACGCCCTCCGGCGGCATGAAACTCGTGGTACTTTGCCACGAGCATCCAGTTAGTGAACCTGAAAGGTAAGCGCAGTAGCAGGTTCTTCGAGTTTAATCGATCAACTGGTTTCGAATGGGGATTTGCTACAAAAGAGCACACACGACAAGCCCGCATTCTCGTATTTTCGACATACCTTGCTTACCCTACAACGACAATCGTGGAGACTGAGACATCATCGTCCCCAGGACGTAACTCACATTATTATAATATTTCAAATTGCTTTGAGTGAATCTTACACATCATCAAATACTCTAACATGTCCAGACTCCGACAATACCATCTCGTCTACCCTCGACCAAATACCCGTCTCTTACACGTACTCGCTCCACGATGGCTGGAGTCTTACCCTCCTCAGCTGCGGTGATGCCAGCGCCGCAGTTCCATTGTCGGCCCTCGACCTTATCGTACACCTTGACTACATCTTCACAGGCCGCGCTTACGATTCTCCGTGCGTCAAACATCATGCTTGTTACCGGGTTGTCGTAAGCGTAGGCGTCATAGATGGAACCCGTTCGAAGATCCCATATCTAGCTACTGATTAGCTTTGATTCCCGAAAAGGCAAAACGGCGCTAACTCACTCTGATGCTCCTGTCCAAACTTCCTGTAACAAGATGAACATCGTCAAACTGAAGGCATGTCACCGCGCCGGTATGCCCAACCAAGCTTCGATGAACCTGCCCGCTTCGGAGATCCCATAGACGTACCATACCGTCAGCGGTCCCACAAGCCAGGGCGGACTCAAAGACCTGTAAAGCGCCCACGAAGTCTGCCGAATTAGATTGAGATCGTCCGGTCGGCCTCCACGCATTATCGGTGCTGGTCAATGTCGCCGCCGCTGCCCACATCACGTCCAATGTTTGTACGCATCGCCCCTTCTCGAGATCCCAATGGCGAATAGTCTTGTCGGCGGATCCAGATACTAGGACGTCTCCTCGGAAGTGGAGAGCTGTAATCTCGTCGACATGCGCCTGCAGAGTATATAGTTGACAGTCATCCATGCTGCCTTCGGGCGGCTCGATATGATCGTCAGGGTTCCCGAACGCAATTGCATCCTCGTCCGAGTCTTTGCCAAAGCTGCCCTGCGGATCGTATTGCGCCTTGCTCAGATCCCACAATCGAATCGTAGCATCCATTGAACCCGTCGCAAGAATATTGTCCTCGACCTGAAGGGTGCGCACCGACGCCGTGTGACCTTCCAGAAAGCCCATGCACCTGCCGGCGTTCAGATCCCAAACCCGAACGGTGTCGTCCAGCGCAGCTGTCACCATGGTCCCGAACGGTGCATCAAAATCCACAGCAGTGATGTTGTCCTTGTGGGCTCGAATCTCGCGAATATTTGTCCCCGGCTCAAAATGCTCATGCAGTATCGGTATCGACTTCTTGCGATGGACCTTTTTGGATTTCTTGGCGGTAGCGGGCGATCCTGGTAGTTTCTGATAGACAGACTGGGACATGAATTCGGCATCATGATCATCAGCATCACCGACGAGGTCCTTCTCTAACTGTGTAGGCGTATTCAGCGCAATGACCTCGGCCTCGTCCACCAATGCTTGGGCCTCTTCAATCCGTGATTCGAAATCAACAACTGCCAAGGGTTAGCTCGCGGACACACTTCGACATGGTGGTAGCACATACTGTCGTGTTCTAGCAATGACTCGTCTTGCTCTAGCCCCGCTAGCCTCTCCAAAATGATCTTACGCATCCCGTGCAAATTGGCGATTTTGTTATCGATTTCCCGGATCTCGTAGCTGGCCATGCTCTTGCGGGTCCCTAATAGTCCGAATTCATGCACCATGGCGGCCTTCTCCTTTTTCAACTGCGCCAACCTCTTGGGCCCTCCCGGGATCACATCCGCATCCTCTATCATTTTGCGACCACGCGAGGGGCGGCGGCGGTGTTTCTTGCCCTCATCGGTCAATTCGGGGAAGCTAGCCTGGAAGCCTTGGAACAGCGAGTATGCGTTTTGGTGATCGGGAATGTTGGTCAGGAGCTCATCGGGAAGGTAGGTTAAAGCACGATGCTGTATCTCGCTGGTAGAGAGCTTAGAGCGCATGATGTCGGTCGGTGTTGTCTTTGCCATGGAAAACATGCTCCGTTGAACCGTCGGTCGCTTCATCTGTTTATGTACCTCGGCCATTGCATTTTGGTAGTGTTGGGTTGTTGCTTCTGTAATATTAGGGCCCATTAGATGGCTGGCTGTCGTCGTGACCTTGCGACTGAAGGCTTCGAGTCCTCGAGTCTGTGATTATCCATGGTCATTAGTTTTGCGGAACTAGCACTCGACGTGAAGCCGCCTGGATCAACATACCGAGACGATGGACTGGTCGTCGTCGCCGCCGGCATCATCGAAGCCATAATTCTCGGGATCAGCCATGGCCCGACGCCTGCTAAGATTGTGATAGAAAAAGAGCAGTTTGGGGAGGTTGTATCGTCGTGGCTGAACTTGGCTCGGGGAGAAGTTAAGGATTTGGCGGCGGAGCCAGCAACTTCCAGGTTATGACGCGCCGCCTGCAGCGACAAGCCCACGAGACACTAACGTAGGTATAATGTACTATGGCTAGTCAAGGTTCAGTGGAAACGGTGCAGTAATTGGCCCCCGGACCATGTTCGAGATCCCCACTAAGTCGCTAAAGCTGCCTTCCATGAACGCCCCGAGAGTGCTGCAGCCCGTTGGGGGAGAGCACTGAGAATTGCGCTGTCGGAGGAGCTACCCCTCGGCGCCTCCACAATTCATGACCTGAAGGTGCCTGAGCAGGTACAGGCCTAAGTACCGACGTCGGGGTTTTTTCTTAGCCATTTGTGGGATGCGCTTCAGACAACCCATCATCACTCTCGTCGCCCTGAGATTACCTTTATGCGTTGCTGCTCCCGGATTGCAGGTCGCTAGTCCATCGAGGTCCTACCAGACTTTCCGATTCACTGAGACATCCAGTTTCCCCGCCTCAATTGCGCAGTCCAGTATGGACGCCGTCATTGACATGGCCGATGCCACTCACGCTTTGGATCTTGACCGGATTCGGTTCCAGCTCATGTATGTATGAAACCTAACCATACCCATTCTGAGTCCCAGGAAGAAATGCTCTGTAACTCACAATGTAGACGCTTAGAAGACACTATTACGTTTCATCTCATCGAGCGTGTGCAGTTTGCCCTCAACAAGGTGAGTAAGCTGCATGAATGTGCTCTCCCCGTGTCCTCCAGCGTTCATGCAGACATCCATGGATATAGTCGGACTGACAAATTCATGCAGATAATTTACGCCCCTGGCGCGCTACCATTGCCGGATAGCCACTTGAGCTTCTTTGATTGGTACTTTCGGGAGCAGGAGAAGTTGCAGTCTCTCATTCGGCGATTTGAGTCACCGGATGAATACCCCTTCTTCCCAGATGCTCTGCAGAAGCCTATCCTCAAACCCCTGAACTACCCTAAGATTCTGAACGAAAACGACGTCAACGTGAATGACAAAATCAAGAAATTCTACGTTGAGACGTTCCTTCCTGCTGTCTGCCCCAACTTCGGCCGCGAGGATCGGGGCGAGTCCCAGGAGAACTACGGCTCGACGGCAACCTGCGACATTGCCTGTCTGCAGGCGCTGTCCCGGAGGATTCATTTTGGCAAGTTTGTGGCCGAATCCAAGTTCAGATCTAACGAGGAGAAGTACATCCGCCTCATCAAGGCCGAGGACCGGCAAGGAATCGCCGAGTCAATCACAAACGCTGCGGTCGAGAAGAAGGTCCTCGAGCGATTGCGCCTCAAAGCTGCAACCTACGGGCGAGATCCCTCTATCCCTGATGGGACAGAAGGCGGCGCCAAGATCAACGTCGACGCCGTTGTATCCATGTACAAGGACTTTGTTATCCCGCTGACGAAGGAGGTGGAAGTAGAATACTTGATGCAGAGGCTCGAGCCAGAAGACTGACCTCGCTTCCTAGTATCATTACTCGTTTATTGCGGGCTTAGATACTTGGTTATTGCTTCAACCGCGCCCTGGAACTTGCTTGCCTCAATAAGAATCATGAATCCTTGGCACTTGATGCCCATCTCTTGAAACGCCCGCTTGCTATCTGCCACTGTCTCGTCTTCCTTGGTGTAGTTGAAGCTGCCATACGCCATGGCATGCTTCTGCAAGACCTCGTCCTCGACGTGGAAATAGAACGCTCCTGCCTCTTCCTTTGCCTTTTTCCGTTTCTGGTCTTCCACGTCTAACTTTGATTCGAACTCCTGGTAAACTTTCGAGAGAATGAGGTAGTGTGAGAATTCATACGGTTCCTTGTCTTCCACAGCGGCTTCGACCTCGTCGATCAGCATTGAGTAAAGGGGCGGCGCAAGTTCGGCGGGCATGTTGATCAGGCGTTCTGAGAACACTAAGCCAATCTGATTCCCGCCGTTTATTAATTCCGCAACTTGTGCTAACGAGGAGTTGGATTGCGCCTTCTCCACCAGATATTTCAGGAGGTCCTTCAATCCCTCGTGATCTCGATGTACAGAGGTATTCAGGGCTGTGAGTAGCGCATACGCATCGTTCGCTTTACCATCGACCTTGATAGTCGAACCGATCGTGGGCTGCGAGAGGACGAGGTCTGCAAGGGCAGACATGTTGAAAAGGCTCGCGTCGACGTCCAAGAGTTGCCTCAGCAGGGTCTTGGTGCCATGGAAGTCAACTTCGGGGTCGAAGTTGAACCATTCAAAATCAACATTCACCATGTCAAAGTCCTTCCGGAATCAGCTGGGAATCAACATAGTCGGTCTTCTGTACCCATCATACCTCATCGTCGGAACTGCCCTCATCTATTTTGTCAACATTTTTGTCGGCAGGCGGGACCTCCTTTCCCTCAACCTCTCGTGCTCTCTTCCGGCCCATGTTTTGTGATATCGTATTTGCCAAGAAGCTATGCGAACGCGTGAGGGCTGAGATTGAGGTAAGATAAGAGAATATAACTCAAAATTATGATGACCTCAATTCAACTCACATGGGTATTGAAAATGTGGAATGCATCCAACACAAATTTCGTCCGGATGCCCCTCACTAGCCTTGATTCGGCATCATAAGACCGCTTGCGCGGCTATCATAAGCGCGATGTAGCGCGTTTATCAGACCAATATGAAGCTTGCAAAGATCTATGGGACGACGGTCCCAACCGCAGCTTCGTTACCTGCTGTGTCATCGACGAACCCACTGCTAATGATTGAAAGCGTATCCGAGACATAGTGCGTCGCCTACCACAGCGACAACTCCAGATGCCCCGAAGCATGATTCAGGCGTGCAGGATCTAACTTATATAGATTCTTTCTCGACAACAACCTCGCCACCTCGAATTCGAAGCTCCGCAGCTGCGACGGAGTGTAACGTTATCGCTCAGCCATCTGCATAGGGCGATTTGTCTACTACCAAATTACAATGGACTACAGCCAAACAATTCACGACGCCGACGACCCTGCGGGCGAATCTCCCTGGGGTAATTCCCCAGCCGCCTCGCCCGCGCGTGGTCCCGCCCGTTTCGACCCTATCACTGCTGAACCCCCGCCCTTTCGATACCAGACGTCAAACGGACTCCCCCAGGAGCACTCGGTAGCCGGGAGTGAAGGCTTTCAGCGCCCCGGCACCGCGACCACGACTTCTGGGACGGATGGAGAAACTGAGCCCTCGCAGGAATCGGATCTCCCTGAATCCGAATCGGCCGCAACAACCCAGCCTGAGCCTGCTGAGCATCAACATGGCTCTAAGCCGGCGCCGCAGCAGCAACAACAACATACTGAGTCGGAATCGCAACTCAGTCATGAGCAACAAGGACCCCCGAAGCCAACGCACCCACAGTTCAGGCTCCAGGCCAAGATAACGGGCTTAGAACGAACTGGCAAGAAGGACCCTATTCTCCGCTTTGATGTTCATGTACGCTTATATGTTCACCCTTCAATATCTTTGCTGACCTGGGGAAGACCAATATCTCTCGATTCCGCACCACGCAGTTTCGAGATGTGCGACGATTGCATTCGGAATTCGTCAAGCTTGCCGAACATCTGATATCCGCGAACCCCGAGGCTTTCGTGCCTGCTGTTCCTCCAGCATTGACATCCGCGGGCGCCGGCACGGACGAGGATGAGTTGCGCGTCAAGGCATTGATGCAGAGATGGCTCAACTACGTGTGCAGCAACGAAGTCTTGATGAGGGATGACGAAATGGTGCTATTTGTGGAGAGTGATTTTGGCTACAGCCCAATGGTCAAGAAGAAGCAGCCAGCCACCGGTGTCCGCAGGAAGATCTTGAAGCAATTTGCGCCTCCGCCCGATGATACCCCCGAGCTTGCGGACGCGCGACCAACAGTTAAGCTCTTTTATCTCGGTACCATGGATGCTGGTCACAAGGTTGATAAGCTGGTCAAAGCTCGAAGAGGTGCGTCATGTTTATCTGGTATATCGAGTTCTCTTTGCTAATAGAATGCAGGCCTTGGTCTCTCTGAATCAGACTATGGAGTGAAGTTAGGCAGCATGCACATTCAGGAGCCTCATCCTGGCCTCGCCAACGCATACCGCAAACTTGGCAAGGTTGTTCAGACGGTTGGTGATTATCATGCCGCTCAAGCAACAGCAGAGGCTACCACCATCGGCGATCCGTTTCAATATCACTCCCAGGATGCCTTCATTGTTAAAGAATCTCTGACCAACCGCCAAATCTTGATTCGAGAGTTCCTACAAGCTCAGGAAGCGACCAGGGGCAAATTGAACGCCGCGGATCGGCTCAAGGCTAGCTCGAGTGTTCGCCGTGAGAAGGTGGACGAAGCGATTGCATCCCTGGACGACGCGCGCCAGCATGAGAATTATATGTTTAACAAAACTAACCGCGTCACGCAGAACCTCGTTCAGGAACGTAGGAAGTGGTTCTCGAGGACCGCGGCGGACTTGCGTTTGAGCATCAGAGAGTTTGTCCTTCGCGAGATCGAAGCAGAGAGGCGAACCTTGGCTGTTTTGGAGACCGTTCGTCCCGATATACGCTCTATTGATGCCTCAGGAGGATTGAGCCGACTCGGTCGCGAATCTCACCCCACGGTGCGTCGATCAAGCCTTGCAGCCAGCCAGGGCCCCAAGGGTGATGCTTGGAGTGGTGTCCCGCGCCGTTCGGACGCCACAACCCGCAGTGCCTCAAGCAGCATCATCGGGAAGCTCCCAGAGGAGGGAGACGACGAAGACAACACGGAGACGGGCCAAGGGCGGGCCAAGGGACGCACCCCCCTGAAAGGGGTCAACGAGGAGGAGGATGAAGATCGCGTGGACGCCAGAAATGCAGCTAGTCGTTTGGCAACGAGCACCTTCTAAAACGAGCTCTAAGTGACGCAGAGGCGAGGAGGGCCCCGAGCCCACCTGGTCTATCCTTGTTTTCTCATGTCGCTCGATAGCATAGCTCACAGCCTCGCATCAAATGTACAAATTGTGTGCTTGTATTACTCATGTTTCCCACATGTGAATAGTTACCTGGTTGTAAATGCCACGAGTAGCGGTATGCACACCGGCGTAGCAACGACTTATGAGAACGGACTCGGACAGAAAGTCACGTTGTAAATGTCTGGAGATGTAGGTGTGTCGGAAGCTAGAGATGCTTGAACAGGGTGCGTTCTACATTGATAATGTGTGCTTGATCAACCTGGCTTGATAACCCGATCACAAAGCTACCATAATAATCGCCCCTTGAGGGTCGTGAACAGTATCCTAACGTCAACTTCTTTGTACCGCAAGTCTCTGCGCGGGGATTGACCTCCTTCTGAGTGTGGTACACTAAACCGCGCGGCACCTCACTGTTTCTAAGTTGTATGCACTGGCGGTCTGGTCCGAGGCTTTCGACCCCTCGCCTATCTAAATCATATTTTAGCCAGCATAGGTGGCCCCGATGAGGACAGGGAAATATCTTTCAAGGTAATGTTTTCACGGGTCGTGATGGTCACTTTCTATTTGGAGTTGACGGGCGGAATCCTTTTCCTCACAGCGGGCGAGGATGATACAGACAACGTAGATGATCAAAAGCTTTAATGACAAACGTCCTTTTTCGTATTGTCTCGCATTCGTAGCGAGTGACGCGGCTCACAAGCGCGGTCCTCTGCAATCCGTCACTGTTTCTCTCCCAGTCCTTAACGCCTGGTTAAATATGCATGCAAACATGAGCTGAAGCAGCAGACCCTGAGCCTCGAAAGGGAAACCTTAGATGAAGATATCACCAGCGCCTGCAACGGTGTACGTGCCAGAGCCACCAGAATGGTGATCGTCTCTTGGTTTCATTGTGTCGAAATACATGTCATTACGAGATCTGTTGCTTGGCTTAGCGGACTCAACGACACTGAATTTCTTGCCAACCTCCCTAGCCCGTTTGGAACCTTGCATAATCCCGTTGAGAAGTTCAACCAAGTTCACGTTGTTGGATTCATGCAGCATCTCCTTTTCGAATGAAGCTTCATCAGAGGGAATGACCAGACCGAGGCGACTGACAAGGGCTTGAATCTGACGCAGGATCGTAAGCGATGGCGTTGTGTTGTCAGTCTCCATGGTTCCAGGCTCTGTCAACTCGCCACTGATGTAAGATGGAGGTAGACGTTTGAGGTATGTAGTGACGAGGCTAATTCGAGAGTGGAGCATCTTGATGGCGTTTGCCTTTGCGGTAAGAGCAGCGATCATTTCGTCCTCGTCGAGCGTTAGGGCGGAATCGTCCAGTATGAGCCCTTGCGTTTCTTCCTCGCTCTCCACGAGCCGACGCTTGCCCTTGCCGTTAGACTCAATTGCTCGCACATGCTTCTCCCCCTTTGGTGAGACAGCTGCGGCACTTCCGCCCGCGCCGGCCACGTAGTTCATGCTGATCATCTCGGTCTCGTCGGTTTCGACAGAATAGGGCAGCTCTCGGAATTTGAGCTTGAGAGTCGGCTCTCCATCATCCATCTTCTTGTCCTCGCCATCCGTGTCGGCTTTGGAATCGTCCACCTCGTAGTTGCTCTCGTAGATTGTTAGGGGAAGATTGCTGCCAACGGTGTGGTCGAGGGCCTCTTCAGGGTGGAAGCCGAGTAGGATGGCAGATTCATTCCAGCCTGTGAGGATCTGGCTGTGGATGGGAACGACGGTGGGTGAAGGGCCTCGAGGAGAGAGTAGAGTGTACCAACCGACGAGATCAAGCTGTCGGTCTTTGTGTACAAGAACCACTGGTCTGGACGTTAGAGGTTGTCATCAAGATTCAATCGATCTACCAACACTGCTGTAATCGCGCACTAAAGTTTTCCTCGTCTAGCAGATAGCCGCCGTCGATCTCGGGAGCCCTTCGGGTGTGAGCTTCGATTGCATGCTCGAGCGTGATCTCGCGGCCATTCTGTTGACCCAATAGAGCTCCTATCAATGGGCTCTCCTGTCTTCGGAGGGTGTGGCGTGTGATGTAGTCGGATATGGTGAGGAGAACGAGAGGATGGAGGACGGCCTGAAGCCCGGAGCTTTGCTGGCTAGAGATGAGGGGGTTGCTGTCTGTGGCAGCCATGGCGCTGACGAGTGGAGTGGTCTTGGTCTTGGTGCCTGGTACAAGTGGTGGGTGAGTGAATGAATGAATGAAGGTCGGCTTGTTTGAGTATCGCCTCAGGTAGAGGGATGTGAGGAGGAGTAAATAGAGCAAGTTTTGCGCAAGTTGGTAGCTGTGAAGATGCAGTCTTCGGTCTGAGAAGGTACGAAGTTAGGTATCTAAGGTCGATAGCCTAAAAGATAAGATAAGGTAAGGTAAAGAAGAGTACCTAGATAGCTGGTTAAGGTACCTGAGGTACGAGTTCTGGGCCTATCTGGTGTGCCCCGCGTTTGTGGGGTCGTTCGCTGGCAGTGGCAGCGAGTCGTCCGAACAAGGTTGCGTTCCAACCATGACTAAGCACCTCATGCAGATCAATGGGCCCCTTTCCCACTTCCCCCCTCCCAAGGCCGGTTGCAGCCATTTCCAGCTGTCCAAAGATGGCCTGAGGGAAGGGGAACGATTGTCTTCTCAGACAGACTCAGACCCTTTAGCCTTGGCATTGACATCTTTCCCCCCTCGTCTCTTATCATCAATCCGCACTTTGGACTGCGCATTTCGTCCTCCCTTGATTGCTTCGCCTTATCTTTGCCAGGGTCCGCGGGATCCTCCCCGCCAGATCTCTGCCGCTAACAAGGCGAAATCATCCACGGCCTGCTTTGCTTCGTCCACTTCGTCATGGAAATAGATCTTCATCAGCTTACCATCAGTCGTTTCATTCATCGCCCACGGCCTACCGCTTCCGAGTTTTCTTAGTTCTCTCATCGACGGTGGGTTTGCACGCGCTCAGCCACTTGCTTGCAGAGCCTCGGTTTGAGAGAGAACCTGAAACACTAAGGTAACAATACCTTCACTTTCTCCGCAGACTCTCTTTGTCGTCTCTTTCTTTCATTGAGAGACTAGCAAGGCCTGTCGCATTGTGTGCTTCAGGCCCTTTCTTATCCGTTCTGCCGGACTCCGTCACTTCTTTGACGAGATTGGAAACATTCGTTCACCGACTTTGCTTGGGCTGTGCGAGCTGCTGTTGATTCAATCAGCTATTAGGCAACCATCGAGGACACTCTTCATGTATAAATCCTGCAGAGTTCTTAACGAGGCGCTTCTTGAAGAGTCGTTCTCCATTGGAGTCGCCTCTCAACACGCCATTCCCGAGGTCACCATCACTCTTGCATCAGATACTATCATGTCGTCGGAGGACGCACTGGGACCGGATTACAGCATTAAAGGGTCCAAGATGGACGCTTCATGCGCAAAGCGACATCGCGATGATGGTACCTCAGCAGATCCCGCCATCCCGAGCAAGAAGTACAAGCAAGCCACTTCTGTCGGCTCTTCGGATTCATCATCATCCACCTCTTCTTATGGCCGGGCCTTCGACTTCGATTTCCCGCCAATTCTGCGTCTGGAAACGCTGCAACCAACTTTCAAGCCCGTCAAGTATGACGAACCTGTGACTCGCGCGGAGTCACCTTCACCACCATCACCCCGGACTAGGTGACGAGTGGTCTTGACGGTATTGACGGTATTACCGACAACTACGACGCGCCAGGACAAGGGCTGGGCTCGACTCGCGGGCTCGACTCCTAGAACCACCGGCTGAGATACGATGACTTTCTACCATTTTCTTTTTTTTATCTCGTTAGCTGGATCATGGAGGTGTCAGTGTCCTTTATCGTGGGACACGCCATCATTTGCCACTACAGAAGTTACGAGGCTTACGTTTTCGATGGCCATACACCAACAATCATTCCATTTACCTCTGAGATACCCTATTGCAGGCGTTGGATACAAATAGACATAAAGCGAAAATGGGAAACGACATAGATTGCATCCGGAAACTAGGAATACTTGACCTTTGTTTTGATGGGTTATGGAAACTTGACTAATATCAGACATATTCTCTCCGTCTCTCTCTCCTCATATCTCCCGAATGAACGGATGATCATGACTCACTGGCTTATTGTGGCTTCGGTAGCAAAACGTCCGGATCTAGCCGTGCTAGACCAATCCGGAAAAGGGTAGAGTCCAAAGTCCTCAAAAGCTTCAAGTCGACCTCCTCAATCCGCGCCATCATCTGCTTATCTCCCCGCTCCCTGGCCTTGATGTATTCGCGGTTCAGCTCACAATGCTGCCGTTCATACTTTTGCCTCTCAAGGGTACTCAGGTGCTCTGGGTCGCAGTCCTTGCAAGTGTCGTACAAGTAGGTGTGGTTGAGATGGGGTTTGCAGGCGACCCGGGTCGAGGGCTGGCAATTGTGGGTTTGGGTGGTGATAGCGTGGCCGCAGGAGAAAGTGGTTCTGATACCACTACAAATGTGGTTAGCCATGGTTTCGAAAGTGATTTTGAAAGTGATGGTAATGCTAAGTGGAGATTCCGATCCGATGCGTTTTTGAAAGCTCATTTCCTCCTTTTTTATGTTTGGCGGTTGTGCGACTGTGCTGGTGACATTCATCGTTGTGGTTCAGGGGTTCAAGGTCATTCAGCGCTCAACGACCCAAAAGAGTCGCTCCCAGTCACTCAACTCTTAGTGCCTGCATACATCTCTGTTCAGCCGCTTAATTACCAGCAGCCGCCTTTGCTTTTCTGTTCACAGCCAAAGCATCAGTTCCTCAATCTAGGCGGAAAGCGACCTTGCTTTCTTTGTAAGGCCAACAGCTCGTTCATCACATATCACTTGTGGGGTACGAGTAGGTCAATATGTGAGAGTAGAATTGATGTCATATCACTATGCTACATGTCGTGAATTGAGTGGTTCTTTTTTCTATGCACAAATTATCGGTTCCTTCTATTGAGGCTTGTGCTGAGGTTTAGCCTAGGACTTCTCTGGTTGGCCTTCAGCCTGGACTGGAGGGGCTTGCTTGGGCTTCTTGATGCTCTTCCACTGCATGAAAAATGCGCAGCAGAGCCCGGCTAGTGACAACGCCACCGCGGCGAGGAAAATTCTCGTGCATGCATAGTTGTAGGCGTCCAGCACCTGATCAAGGTATTTTGCAGGAACGGCATCGTGAAGGTCGGTGGCGCCGATGTTGGCGATTGCTTGTGGCGACAAGCCCGGAACACCAGACAGACGATCCCCAAGAAGACTGCTGAGGATGGTCTCACCCATGGCAACAAAGATGGCACCACCGAACTGCTGGCTAAAGAACATAATAGCCATTCCCGTCGAGATGTCTTCCTTAGGTAAGGTGGCTTGAACAGCCAGGCTGCTGGTCTGCATTCCGAATCCAAGCCCAAAACCGACGAGAAACTGATAAGCAATCCAGTGAGAAGAGCCGGTGTCTGTCTGGAAGGTGCTCAACAAGCCCTCGCCGATTGCCATGATGACAGGACAAGTGATCATAGCTGGAACGTAATAGCCGATACGCTGAGTAAGGGTAGCGGACATGATGCCCGAGACGACCATGCTGGCGACAAGGGGGATGGTGTAAACACCCGACTCCACAGGGTCAACTCCCTTGGTTGCTTGGACTACAAACAAGTTAGCATTATACTTTCACCAGGGCTGGAATACCTACACCACAATGGTATATAGTAGATGGTAAGCATCATCGAGCCGGCTAGGAACATCATGAAGAAAAATGCTGCGACCATACTCCGTTGCTTCATGATGCGCAAAGGAACTGTGGCTGTCTCGGGCATTATAACCTGAACGGTGCAAAAGGCGGTTGCAGTGAGTCCGAAAATAACGAACATGAGAATGATGCGCCAGTTGCTCCATGGATAGGTTGAGCCCCCCCACTCAAGGGCAAGGAGGAAACATACCATGGATGGGATGAAGAAGAAAGTTCCGAGGGGATCGAGCCTTTTGATGTGAGTGAGGACCGGAACGGGCTCTTGCGGTTTCTTGGGCGACTGTAGGAAAAACCAGAGGCAAAGCGAGGCGATGCCACCAACGGGCAGGTTCATGTAGAAGCACCACCTCCAGGAGGCTCGCCCGGTGAGAGCACCGCCGATCAAAGGGCCAGTAATGGCGGCAATGCCGAAGAGCATTCCGAACATTGCTATTGACGAGTTAGCTTGTAGCAGTAGTTAGAGAATGGGGGTCGCATGCATTGGAACATCGGTCGTTTATGAAGCGGCACCAAGGGAATGACAGCCATCATACAACCCGTCATGATACCTGCGGATCCTGCACCAGCAATGGCTCGGCCGAGAATGAAGGTGGCAGAATTAGGGGCAGCACCACAGATAGCGGAGCCAATTTCAAAAACCAGAATGCACGAGAGGAAGACGTATCGCAGGTCGTAGAAACGGTAGATTCGGCCAAATATGAGCTGGAAAGCCGCCGTCGTCAACATGTAAGCCGAGCCATACCATCCAATATCACCGAGGCTATGGAAATCATTGGTGATGCGAGGGATAGCTGTTGCGATGATGGTTCGATCGAGAGCAACGAGAAACATGGATATAAAAGCAGAGACGATGATGGACCAAAACTTCAACGTCTTGGGCTTATAGTTATCTTCTGCCTCTTTGTCGAACGCAGGGCCCTGGTGAGTTGGTGTTTCGACAGCAGGCTCAACAGCGACTTCTAGTGATGGTGCCTTTTCGGGGGTCGATGAATCCAGACTGGATCTTCGGCCACGATCCAACACATTGTCTGGAACCTCGGGGGTGTGTCTTGACTTTTCGTCGGTATGGGTACGAGCCTCTGCGGAAGAGAGTAAATCAGATTTGCGGTGGGGGGAGTTAGGAGCCGGTCCCAGGGTTGCACCGTCTTTCGACATGATGTGTCTACCAGGATTAGATCAATTTCAGGATGGGCCGTATTGAATCCTCGAGCTCTGGAACGGATATGAAAGGTTTGTAGTCATGAAGTAGACGCTGGTCTAGCTCTGCGAGGTAGTCGATGGATTATACAGAAAAAGCCACCACGCCGCTTGGCGTGGCAGACAAGATATAAGAGTTTCCATAGTGGGCACTTGCTGGCACTGGCAAGAGCCACGGATCCGGCATTTCGGGTCGGAGATTAGAGGATTACGATGGGGGGAGCAGGTGAGGAAGCTGAAATCTCTTGGTCGTGACCGAGACCTAGGGGAAACACGACTACATATTGATGAACAACGCTAAGCCTTTCGGTTACGAGATGCCAGGTCGCTTCCGTAGCGGCGGCGCTATTCCGCATTAGTCGACGGGTGGAGATGGCGCGGGGACGACCCCCTCTCGGGCCCGACGGGTATAGAAGCCTCGCTGCTTCATGGACCATGGACCATGAACCGTTGCAACGTCCGCTCAGCCAGTTCTGAGTCATTTTGCCGGCCGTTGAGTTGAGTCAGAGGCAAGTCATATGCGTCGACGGCCCTGCGCTCACGAAGCATCAGAGTCAACCACATCGCGTGGAGAGAGCGGAAGACCACTCGACGTGTCCGTGTCTGACGTCTGTCACCACCACCACCACCACCATCACCACTCACCGACAGGCGCCTCAGCCGCTAGCACGAACTGGCCGGACCCTCATCGTCCTGCTTCAGCCATCTAGCCATCCAGCCCTTCTTCGGTCGCCGGACTTTGCCAAGTGTGCGACCATACCCGCAACCCGCATCACGGAGGCATCGCCCCATTTTCATACCCGACCAAGCGGACCAAGCAGACCAGCCGAGTTGGAACAGGCCCGTCAGCTCCGTCGCCGTGCTTCTTCCTCAGCCCTACGGTCCCTCCGTCTCGGCCCCTACTGGTCTCATCATCCCGACTGGCCCTATCATCCCCGGAGCCCTGGAGTACCCGACTGGCCACGTTCGTTCTCTCCCTGTGAACCCCTTTCAGACCTACTACCTGGTACTGTAGCCCTGCGGAACCTGGACTTCCGCGTCGTCTCGCGGTATCTTCCGCCTTTGTTCCAGATCCCCCAAGGAGGCGAATTTCACTGATTGGAGTCCGAGGCACCCATCCAAGGCAGGCCACAAAGGCCCGTTGCTTGGTCAGATAGGATTACCACTTCGCCCTCCCCGACATATTCGGGACTTTGGAAAATATCAGCTGGAACACTCCGCGCATGTTTATATGTCCGCCAACATGCCCGGCGACGTACCCACCGCCGCCTCCTCCGGGGGTCCGGCTCCCGGTCAGCCATACTCCCAGCCTCAACTCCCTCCCTTGGAGCCGGATCCATCGGCTATGAAATTGACCCGGGGAACCAGCTGCGTTCTCTGCCAACAGCGGAAAGTTCGCTGTGACAAGAACAAGCCCTGCGCAAACTGCATCAAGGCCAAGGTGGAGTGTAGGGTAATACCTCCGCAACCTCCCCGTCGGAGGAAGAAGCGTCTGCAGGAGAAGGATCTCATTGACCGCCTGAAAAAGTACGAGAACCTGCTTACTGAGAACGGTGTTAAGTTCGACTCTATTGGCCATGACCTCCCAGTTGATTCCCACTCAATGGACGATGTTGATGGACTGGAAAATGATTTCGAGGGCCTTAAGACGTCACCAGAGGCCAGCTCTTCACCGGGCGCTTTCCAGGTGGAAAAGTATGTTCTTGCTTCCGAATTTATGTTTCGCTGATGCTCCTGCTGACACCTAACTAGGATGGGAAAAACCTGGTTTTCCTTACACAAAGAGGTTTGTCCCAATCCTCAACAAACAAGCATTCGGTTGAGGCTAATCTTTTGTACAGTTTCGGGCTAGTGAACAAATGCTCCAGGATTCTTCAGAAGATGAAAACGAGGGGGTCGGCTCGACCATCCATCGAGCTTTCGATAAGATGTTTGCCCATGATGGCTTCCCCTTCGTCATCGGCGGCGGCCTTGGTCCTATCACATCCTACCACCCCCCTACTATCCACATCTTCCAACTCTGGCAAATTTACCTAGACAACATCAATCCTTTGCTCAAGATCACTCACATACCAACTGTCCAGGGCCAAATCATAGAGGCCAGCTCCCAGCTTGAGAAGGCCCCCAAGAATATTGAGGCTCTCATGTTCGGCATTTATCTCATGGCCATTACATCTCTTGAAGATTCCGATGTTCAGCGGATGTTTAATGAGCCAAAGCAAGAATTATTAGCACGGTATCATTCCGGCTTACAACAGGCTTTGACTAACGCGGGCTTCATGCGTGTAAACGATCCCATCGTCCTACAAGCGTTTGTGCTGTACCTCGTAAGCCGATTCTCCTACTTTTTCCGTCCCGCCTGAAGCTAATACATCTCAGTTTGCTGTTAGATGGTTCGTAGACCCACGACAAGTCTTCTGTCTCATTGGTATTGCTGTTCGTGTGGCTCAGCGCATGGGTCTCCACCGCGACCCTGCGCAGTTTGGACTCCCTCCCTACGAGATCGAGCAGCGACGCCGCTTGTGGTGGACGATCGTGGGTTACGATCGGCGGATAGGAGAAATGACCGGGTCGACCGTCACGGCACTCTCTTGCGGCGGCGACTGCAAGCTGCCCCTGAACGTCAATGACTCGGACCTCCACATCGACGGCAAGGATGTGCCGCCACCTCATACTGGCCCGACAGAGATGCTGTTCTCTTTGACGCGAATGGAGCTTGCTATGGCCGTTGCAAGCGACAGCAACCGTGATAGCTTTAAGCTGAACAACCCCGATAAGAGCCCCGTCGGAACTCCTGGTAGCCGGCCGCCAGCTCCCTCAATCCGCCTTGCCGGCCAGGATGGCCCTGGATACACATTAGACGGCTTCTGTGCCCATATGGAAGGCACCTATCTCGCACATTGCGACCCAAAAATACCTCTTCACTTTTTTACACTCACCATGACTCGTCAGGCACTCTGCAAGATGCGTATCATTAGCTTCCTGGTGCGAAGTTACAACAGTGAAAACATGCAACTCAAGGAAATTGAGCGTGATAACCTTTTCCTACAGGCAATCCAAATGATCGAGTACGACAACGTCGTCCAGTCATCGGAAAGCCTCCGGTCGTTCAAATGGTACTCGATGCACCACTTCCCCTTCCCGGCATACATGTTCCTCGTCTTAGAACTCCGTCACCGAGTCTCAGGTCCCATGGTTGAGCGAGCGTGGGAGGCAATCGCCAAGAACCACGACTATAGAGGTCTCCTCAACAACTTTCACAGCCCTATGCACATGGCCTTCGGAAACCACTTCGTCAAAGCCTGGGACGCCCACGAAGCCGCACTGATCAATGCAGGAAGACAAGTTCAGCGGCCACACTTCCTTGCCATCCTCAGCGAACGCGGCGAAAAACGACGCAGAGCCCGCGCTGAGAACCGCCCGGACCCAAATCTCGACCGACCTCAGGTATCGGTCCCCCGCCCACAGAACACGCACTCTTCAGAGGGTAAGCCTGGGGCAATGATGACACCGCCAGTAGACCCAACAAACGTCGCTCCACAGCGCATGGGCCCTGGATCCGCAACGTCCGGAGAGGATGGTGGGGAGATGGACTGGTCGTACCTCATGTCCGGTTACAATGACCAAGCGGCATTTCCTCCAGTTGGTGGCTTTGGTACATTTTCTAGCAGTATGCCACCAATGGGAGGTATCGGACCATTTGGTCCAGGAAATATGTTTGGGGGCAATTAGAGTACACCATCATGTTTTAGTTACTGGCGTCTGTTGTGTTGGTGTGGAAAGGTTTGCTTGTGTAACGTACGGACGGACACCCCTCATTGAGATTCCCCAAGGAAAGGCGTTGTTGTGCACACGAAACTCGGAGTTTTGGATACTCTACTCATGAATAGCGCTCATAGCGTAGGGATAGTGTTCCTTGAACAAATGCACCTGCTACTCTATTATGGAGGACCTTGTAACGTTTGAATTCGAGCGGTTTGTCGCATCGTGAGTCTGTCAGCCATGGGGTTTCCTGGTGGCTTAGCAAGGCCCTGAAACGATGACCGAGCTCCGTTTCGAGAGCCAGCAAGCAGCTTTGCAACCTCACCCTGGGTGACCATTATGGGATCCAAGACATGCAGATGCGCAGAAAGCCCGCCATTGGGTCTGAACCTTGACAGTGTTTCAGCGAGCTGTTTTAGATCCCATCCGAGGCGTTATGTTAAACCAAAGTGCTAGGAAACCTCCATGTGAAATGTGACTGATCATTTTGCGACAATGGACTTGTTTGCTTTCCCACACCCACACGGCGGCGTCAAGGACGGCGCTGGGGCCTCTATGCGAGGGAACGCCAACGGATGGCGCTGTCTGTGGACTCTGCCTTGATTTGTTGCCTCATTGTACCAACCGGGATGGCAGGCGGGCAGCTCGGTAGAGTCGATATTGATGATAGACTCAAGGGGATGCGTGCTATAGTTGCAGCTGCATCCCAAGAAACATTCTGGTGACCATGCCTTTCTCTCAGTGCCATTCACGACAAAGGCTTCTGCGCCCAGCAGTCAATGAAGGTGAGCTGTGCATGCATGCGGGGGCTGTTGAATGCCTCCAAAACACTGTTCCCGAGCTCCAGTGCCTCTTGTTCCGATATCCCCAATGTTTCATAACGCGTCAGCATGGCTTCGATCCAGTCCTCGCATATGATTTGACAAAACGTGCCAATTTCTCTCATTCTCGACTCATGATGCCATCGACCAACTGGAATGTGATGGTACCTTGTCTGGACATTGATAAAACCCACTTCCCTAAGAGTTTCGACGATGTGGGATGGGAAACGCAAGTTCCAACCGTACATTTTTGTGAAAGGCCCTTCGACAAGTTTGTAAAACTTATTCATGGGATGGTCGCCGCCAACTGTACCATCCTCTGAGAATGCGAATGGAACTATTTCGTGAATCTCAACCCACCCGCCTTGTTTCAGGTTGCTGCTGCTGATTAGCTTGCCAGGTCAGGAATGTCGGGCGGGCATCATACTCAAAAGACCGTTGTATTAATCGTCGTGGGTTCCGTAAGGTCTGCAGTAAGGCTCTTATGTGGATTAGGTCTGCATCGATATATATGCTCGTCCATGGTCGATGTTCATCTTCTAAATCTTCAACTCGAAATTCGACATTGGGAGGTATCCAATGCGGCTGAATTGGAGAAAGGTCGGTTCCTATAACGCGCGCACTGGGATATTTCTCCGCAGCTGGATCATCGTGTTAGTCGAGATTAAAGCGTGAGCTACGAGGGTGTTGTACCGACCATCCATAGCCCAGAATCCAACACCAGTACCCAAGTCGACAACCTTTTGGGGGTGATCTCCGATTGGAGCAAGAAGAAGCTTGCCATCAAGAAGGTAATCTATGTATAGCTTATGTTTCATGCCCTCTCGACTTTGTTCGGGTTCGTCATTGGGGAGTCCGTATCGGCCTTGGAGAAAACCTTGATATCTTCTAATAGCCGTCATTAGTTTTCGGATGGAAATGCTTTACTCCTAGAATCTTACCTCCCGTGCTCATATGAATGGAGGTCATCGTTGTTGATGGAGGTAAACTCTGAAACTCCGAGCGAATCTCCATAGTCAGATGTAAGATCCTCCTCAGGGTTGTCAGGATCCATGGCCCAGAAGCTTCTACGTTGACCGTAGGTGCAAAGCGAGAGACGGCCGAGGATAGACCCGAATACAAGTACGGGAGAGAGCCCAACAGCCAATCCAAGGCTGCTGTGAAAGAAAAACAGGCCGGGGAGAAGGATGTAAGAATGTAGGTGAAAGAATGAAAATGGTGGGGCGTCATTCAATGCCGGTCCCAGGGTCAGTACAAACCGGAGCCAATGCGAAGGAACTAGAACAGGAAGGTTGGAGAGATCTAAATGGACCCTTCAAGCCTTAGCCAAGCTGGTGGGACGTTGAAGATTTGTCTAACGTAAGTTACCTAGCAGACCCGGATAGCTGGACCGTCCGAGAGGGCGAGTGGCGCAAAAGGCCGAGATGGGAGCTTGGTCTCTTCGGATTGGTTGACAGATGGGTTCCGGAAGAATGGGAGGGACGATTGATCAGCCCCAGGTATTCGGAAAGGATGCCGTTACTTGATGGATTGTCCAAGGTCAACCAATCTCGTGGTCCCAGCCGCACCAATGAGGCCAACGTTTTGCAACCCAGTCGTGACGTGGTAGAGCGAGGGAAGAGAATCCTTGGGGCAAGATACAAACTGGCTAATGGACCGAAACGGATATAGAGACGCCGCCGCCAAGCAAGCCACGGAGCAATGGACGGAGTGGAACTGGAGGGAGAAGAAAGAGAAGAAGAAGAAGTCGATGAATTCATATAAACATTCGAAGCTAAAAAGGGGCCCGAGGTCTCTTCGTTTTGTGAGAACCGTGATGGGGATGTAGAATTGCATGAGAGGTCCGACGACGGCAGTCGATATTTAGCAAAAGACCACGAAGTCTAGTCGAGCTTTGTCAAATCGTGCCACGCGGTAACCAACCCCTCATCAGCGCTATTTTCCTCTAATGATCCAAGGACTGACCTAAATCCAGCCACTAGGCGACGTACCTCGAGCAAAAAGGCTGGAGGAAGATGCCCTGACTATGCCTTTAAGGCGGGCGTGGCATTCCCGGTAGCGTGGTGGGCCAATGACTTTGCGTCTAAGTCGTACGGCGACCTTTTTTTTTTTTTTTT
>JAMYIC010000670.1:0-14156 GCA_024112705.1 Microcera coccophila
CCCCCCCCCAGTCTAGCCAGTTAGGTACCCGCAGATCGATCGCACAGGGTCTATGGGGGATCCGTCCGGCACTGGCATCATTCCAGGTCGGCTCTGCCACTGAACTACTTCGCTAACGAAGTCGCTAATTTGCCTGCTGTCGCCCACTGTTGCCCGCTGTTACCCTAAGCTCACCTCTTCCAAGGGCTATCGCTCCGCGCCTCGTCACACCCACTCCCTACGTCTTTGCTTAGGTCCCCTCGAGACCTGACCTGACCTTGCCTCACCTCACTCACCTCACCTCTAGGCACATCCTCCGGTTCCTCTCACTCCCACGCTCCGTCGATGCAGTAAATATCACAACCTCGCGTGTACATAATCGCATCTTTCGAAATTCAATACTTCGTGCATCTGGTTCGTCAGCGACGACGGCCACGACGGTTGTTTCTCCTAGCCGAAGGTTTGCTTATTTCCGGGTTCTGCGGCTGGACGAATTGCTCGCCACTTTCGTGAATCGATATCCTACTTCGGCCACAAAGTCCCAACGACTATCCCCGCCCGGTGCCGCACGACATCACGAGCCCATCTACAAACATCGACGAGCCCTCTTCTCCCTCACATTGCTAAAGCCTAAATTATTCGGGATGGCGTCTCCGCCTCCGTCCCAGCAATGACCTCGAGGACACCACTGGGCGCCAAGCCGCGGCCGCCTCAGCGAACCGTCAGCTCGTCCTCGCTCCCGGTCCAACGGCCTTCCCATCAGCGCACTCTGTCTCAGCAATACCTTCCTCAGTCTCCCGTGCGGAAAGACTCCTCGTTCATCGACTTGACGGGAGACTCCAGCGATGTCACGCCGAGTCGATACATCTCGACTCCGAGGAGGGGTGGTTCGCGGCTCAAGTTGGAACTGCAGCCACCAAACGACTCCAACTCCGCGCCCCTTTCCGCGACCGAATCGCCGCAGAGCATGACTCCCTCCCGAATTCCTCCCCCATCTGATTCTATAGAGTCGAGGAATATGAGTCCTGCCGTGTCCAGTGCCTCTCAGCAAGATCCCGATAACCTCCCGATGCCAATGCCCAAACGCCGGCCGGTGGTGTCGCAGCCGATCCCGACGCCTCGCGCAACGGCTCCAACACCGACCCCCGTCAAAAAAGATCCGAGACCGAAGCCATACACGGTCGAGATCCCCTCTGGTGCTCCTCGCTTCCTAGCGACTGTGAGGACGGACACTCCCGCGCGACCGCTAGCGGATCCGTTTAGCAAAGGGCTTAACTCGGGCTACGCTGACTTCTTCCCCTGGACCGGTTCCCATCATGAGGATGACTGGAACTCCGATGCAATCACGAAGGGTGTATGGGATAAGATCAACCATGGCATCCCGGAGAATGCATCGGGGAAGCTGGCGATTTTCCCGGCTTTGAAGCAGAAGACTGGTCTCAACGCCCTCTCTACCATTTTCATGGGCGTCTTGAACCAACGCAGGCATCGCGGTCAAATCAATGCGCCCTCGACTTTTAAACCACCTCCCCGAGTAACACTTACAGATACCAAGCGGGAGGTTTGGCTGAAGGATTTGGCAAACCCTGCAATTTCTTTGCGCCGGCTTAGTCGGACGATTCCTCATGGCATTAGGGGGAGGACCCTCTTGGACCAGTGCTTGAACAAGAAAGTGCCTCTGGAGAGGGCTATCTGGCTTGCGAAATGCGTCGGTGCCAACGAAATCAGAGCGTTCAAGAGGAAAGGAGTGAACGGGGCTTTTGTCATGGGGGGTGAGATCAAGTGGGCTAGGGATTGGACCGTGTTCGTGGAACAGTTTGTCGACGCTGTTGTCTCTGCTTTCGGCGAGGCCGACTGGAAGACTAGAGTTACATATGCGTGAGTATTCTTGAACACCTAAAGCTTGCCGTCGCTGACACTCTGTATAGAATTCGATTAGCAACCAACCTATACTCGGAGCAGCTGTTAGATCGCGACCACTACCTGGACTGGATAGTTTCCAGCATGGAGAATAGCCATCAATCCAAATTGCCTATGTGGATACTAGTTGCTCGAATCTATTGGAGGGACTTGATGAGGACGCGCAAGTATGGCCGTCGGCTCATCTTTGCTCTCCTCAGCCATCTTCATATTGTACGCCGTTGGGCCATCTTTCCACACGTTACGATTACTGACTCGAACATAGATACACAACGATCCGGACCGAGACATTCTCGTGCAACTCTCCAGCAGGCTCTCAAGCTTGTTGGTCCTTCTAATTAAAAGCAATCCTGAGAGTTTCGTGTGGCCAAGCAGCTGGCCAAAATATCAAGAGACACTGCGCGCATATCTACCGGCGGATCATGAACCAACACAAAAGGCTTTCAATGCGCTTCAAGATCGAAACTCGAAACTCTTAATCAATAATTGTACTTCATCTCCAGCCGGAAGTAAACAGCTGGTATGCCTTCTAGATGGCGCTTTACGAGAACCAAACAGGGAGCTCGCAACTAAATGCTGGGCTACATGCGATAATAAGCAGTTAATTATTAAAACGCTCGTGGATTGGGCGACTTCGTTTCACCGCCCAGGGTTCGCCAAAGTATATATCGCGATAAATCTGGTTCGATCTTGGGGCCTGCCTCAAAACATCCCCACCACGGCAATCCTGGATTTGTTGGGCCATATCAGCGATCAAGACAAAGCTCGACGGCAATTGGTGTATCTCTTGGTGGCAGAGCTTGTTCGCATCGATCTGTTCTCGGTCTCTCACTACATGCAGTGGGTCATTGCTCGGGGTGGCTATCACGATGAGACGGATATTGACCCCGATGACGGTCCTTGTAGTACCAGACTGCTCGTTGAACTGCCCCTTCATGTCCTATCCGACAAGAAGAAAATCGAAAGGGCAAGTCTGCTGAGGCGAGCCGGCAACTATTCAGTGACCCAAGAGGAACTCGACATCTCCAATGCCTTGAAATGTGTCAGGCATGTCCTCGGGATACCGTTACCCCCTGGCGATCCGTTGTCAAAACGAAAACCAATGTCACTCAACAAGCTTTTACGAAGAATCAGTAACAGTAGCAAGGCCCTAAGAAGTTGCCTAGGCGCATACTTACGAGATGTTCTCACGCGTCAGTTGTTGACCAAAGACCAAGTTCCGATCTCTGCTGCCATGTTTGCATCAGTGCGCGCTATTCTGGAAAGCGCCGAAGATTTTTCGATGTTATCGGATGTCTTGAAGGCTTGTACAAAGGTTGTTGAAGCAGAAGTTTTAGCTTCTTGTGCGGATACTGTTCACTCAAATCTGCACATTTTCTATGCTATCGGAAGCGCGGACGATCTCTTTAACAACCTTGTCGAGCAGCTGAAATCAATCAACGAGGAGCAGGGAATAGTTCCCCGGCCGCTGTTGGCATCTCTTTCGAGTCTTGCGCAACGAATGGTCGGTTATGAGGCAATTGCAAGTCAGCTTCGCCATGAGTTACTTCAAAGTGACCGCACCAATGCCATCGACGCCTGTTCTCCCGTCTCAGATAATATGATGGCGCCTGTACAGAGTGCTGAGGGAGAAGTCGCTGAAGAGATAGAGAAGCTTCTAGCAGGTGGGACAAACCTCGACCCTCCAACTATGAACCGATTATTCCGTACTATCATCCCGCGACTCGAGACCGGATGGAGGAAGATGGACGAGACTCGTCGGGTTTTTGCAACGTTGCTCGCAAGAATAAGGATATTCGACGCCCCCCACTTTGACAAGCTCATGACCGACTGGACCAGCCATCTTCGCACGCTTCCAACTCGACCTCCCCTTTCCTATCTGATGCCCTTGCTTCTGAGCACAGGGTGCCTGGCAATGCCAATACTATTAAGCACTGCAAGTCCTCCATCGACTACCGCAGCCACTGAACCGACTCAGCATAGCGCCGCAACCTATCTACAAGAACTTTTACAACTTGTCATTATGCCCCTTCCTGCAGATACTGGGCTCTCTTCAGACGAGAACTATCGTTTTCAGATCGAGCAACAATACGCCAGAGCGGAGCAGTCAAAAGGTCTATTAAATCTGATCTGCAACGCCCTTTTAGAGTTTTCCACCTTGAGCGGATCCCCCATAAGATTGCAACTACCTCTCGACAATGCCAGCTGCCAAGAAAGCCTATTGGACACCCTCCGCCTCCTTGTCCTGACTGACTCGGCTGCAGTAGCCAACGCGCTCAATATCAAGTCTTTGCCCTCCGAAGCTGTCGGTTTGGCACAGAAGATCATTAACAAGCTATTAGTCCCAGAGACCGGCGGAGAATGCCAGATGTCGTTTGATCAGATACTTCAACTTGCAAACGAGCTCACCTTGCCCTTCTGTCAGCTGAAGCTGAACCTGGACCTGTCAATTTCTCAGTCAAACCCTAATGAATGCAATGACCAGGGCTCCTCACGTTTCGATCTCTTTGCCAAGGCAATGGAGCGCGCCATCGAAGCTGGCAACATCATGTGGACAAGCTTACTCCCCTGCCTCAGTGACGACATCACCCGACATCTAAAGAACCAGGCCAACAGCGGGTTTCTCGATCTCATACCTTCCCAGAAGACTCTCAGTCTTGCAGATACCGTATCGAGCCAGTCAATACACATGGCCGAGAACCTCTTAGGCGTAGTAGAGGCGATCGTCTCTGGCCAACCGCCTCCCAAGACGGCACAGCTCACGATGGGTATGGTTGAGAAGCTCTCAGACTTGTGGGAAATTATCGTCGAGGGCACACAGGAACAATCTGCAGTTTGGACGGGAGTCCTCACGCATTGGCTTCCAGCATTGTTGAGGTTTATTACTCTGTGCAGTTTGTCCTCTGAGCCTCTTTCGGCGCCTCTGCAAAGTGCCTCCGCCACCAAGCCTCCCGTTCCAACAAGTCACGATGTTAGAGCTCGCATCATTCTCATTCTCTGTGGCCTTCTCCTCGAGCTGGAAACACTCCCTGCGGAAGCTGTCGGCTTGCTGCCCCAGCAGATCTTCGATATTGCTATTGTACTTGTCGACGCTCTCCCCGAGGACCTTCGCTCTCAGTGCGCTAAATCAATCCTCCTCACCCAAGGCACCATGCCTAGTGTCAACACGTCCTCTGACCCGCGGCTGTACTATCTATTCAGCACGCCTCATCCCTCTGCGACGGACACTCTCATGCTATCGCACCGTGAGAAAACTGCAACTTCACAGGGCTCCACAACCAGGGGGGGTGTGGGTGCTCAATTTGGGATTGGACCCGTTTTGCAGAATAGACTCAGTCCATTCGTCCTCAGGAGATGGGAGGTGTTGAGTGAGCCTACGCCGAACGTGGGAGAGAATGACACAAGCCTCAACCTGGGATTATTCGAGGCCATCAAAATCTAACTGTTGGTACCTCAACTGCTCATCAAGCTAAGATTCCCGCAAAAGCCAGTCTTCTGTTACTTGGGGTGCCTATCTGGCAGGAATTGATTTGTATTCTTCGATGTCTCACAACTCTTGGTGGTGTTCAATCAGCATCACCCTATTCCATCGCATCCTTATCCCATCGATTATTTGCTCTCATCGTCATCATCATCAGGCACGACATCTTTTTTCCAGGCTCATGAGGAGATCCATTCATTCCGTCGTCTACTCCTTTTCAACAATTTCATTGGGTTTCTTGTTTTTTTTTCTTCTTTCACATACCGGGCGCAGTGTTTGGCGGTGGCAGGCTGCATTGCATTGGGTGTACGGAAAGGCGAGGCGCGGGCAACGGTCGCAGTACATGCGTAACATACAGACATGGGATATGAAGATCTTGATCCGGGGAAGCGGGTGTCCAGTGTTTTAACTTGCGGGATCTCATGGAGTATGTCTTTGTACTTTAGGATGCGAACTGGAGAGGAATCCATTGGCTGTTCATCAATAAGCCCACCACCCAGGGTATTAGGTGTGGAACTTGGTCAAGGATCTCTGAAACATGGTCACGTACGACAGCGTTCACAGCGTTTACAGCGTTACACGATCTCCATAGAGCGACGGTTCATCTGTCAACATCGACTGAACTGTCCTACTCAGACTACTTCATTATCCACGTGTCTGTCAATCCAATAATACTATTTCTTTCAACCCCCATTCAGTATCCCATCGGCATATCTGCACAATGCAGTGCGGAACACAACTTGTCCTAACGGACACCCACTTGTCCAGCTCAAAGGAGTCCGCCTTCTTCGGCTGTCGAGGTTGTCAACCCCTTCGTGAAGAGAATCATGCAGAGAGGGGGTGTTATGCAGAATTGCGCGGCGGTTCAACAAACTCAAAAGGGAGAAAGAGAGACCTTAGGAATAGAGAGTAATATGTGAATAAACTGAGAATATCAAGGAAACACAAGCTTAACGCATGGCAATGATAAGAGACGTCCTGTAGTCTTACAAAGAGCAGGCGGAACACGATCAGAACACGCAAAAGAAACGCCTTGCAAACAGGAAATCCCAGATCAAAAATCTCAATCTTCAGTCGTTGTTCAACGGCTCGTATCTTAGTCTTCATCAAAGATCTGATAGGTGTTCTGCAGAATCGTATCAATGACCTTGATCTGCCAGCCGGCGTCCGCGATAGCCGTGCTGGGATCAGTTCCCATGAGGGTGGGTCCGAAGATAACGGCGAGATTGTGCGAGTTCATGCGGTTTACATGCGAGTTGTCCATGACGCGGAAGAGGTGAAGGGTGAGGGCTCGAAGGGTGGCATAATTAGGATCAGGAAGGCTGTTGATGATAGCGTGGAGGGAGTCTCGTCGGACGACATCGTCGTCATGTTCTGGATAGATGGTTAGTTTAGGTTGTGGCAGATGGTGTGTTGGGTGCCTACTGGCTGCGGCAATGAAGCTGTCATGATGTTCGTTTGTGAGGAGAGGATCTGGTAGATCACGGAAGAACTGTTTCAATAGGCCTGTAACGCTGTTCACATCATGGTAGAAGTTCTCGGGATTTCTGAAGTCGAGTGCCGGGTTCGACGATTCTGAATGGGTTAGTTACCAGTAATCCCGCCCTGAAGACGCCGCAAACTCACCCGTGTCAAACATGTTCTTGAGTTTTTGGATATGCGCCATTGAACCCGACTGTCGGTAAATGCCTTCAACGCCGAGGCCGAACAGATCCACGGCTTGAATGCACTGGTAGACGACCATAGGCACAGCCAGGCCGTCGCGCTCATAAAGGCGATTCAATGACAGCCCAAAGGAAGGCTTGGAGGGGGCGGAAGGACCGGGAGGCAGTGGCTGACTGGCCCCCCCAAAGGGAGGCGGCGTATGCCTCGAAGCAGTTGAGCCTTGTCCCAGGTTGACACCGCCAACATCGCTTCTATCGTGGGGAGGGGGAGCCTGGAAAGGAGGCACACCCTGAGGTGGCGATGGTTGAGAGGGGGGCTGGCTGCCCTGAAACGGCAGAGCCCCTAGTTGCGGCGGGCCAGATGAGGAGATGGAACCGCCGTTGCCAAATCGCGGAGCAGGGTGTGCAGACGTTCGGCCGGGGAACTGCTGTTGGCTGACTGGCGGACCCGGCATGTTTCCTTGGCTAACGCTCCTAATGTGAGACTGGGAGTATGCTCCTTGTTGGTCCGGCAGCGCACTCTGCGAGAAGCTTCCGTCCATTCCCTGCGACTGGTGGGACGAGAGGGGTCCTAAGCCCAGAGTACTGGAACGCGACCCAGGCCCCAAAGGCTGCTGGACAGGAAACTGACCTTGATGCGGCGTTGAGCCCATCGCAGGCTGGTCCAAAGGACCGCTTGAGTGGTGGCTCATCGAAGAGCTCTGGGGTGCCAGAACCTGGAGAGTGTCAGGACTACTTGAAGAGACGGCCACAGTGCTATTGACTTACGCGATTGCGCTCGTACTTGACCTCGCCGGTATTCGGGCCCATGTTCCTATGCTGAGAGGTAACATAGTCGTTTAGGTCTTTTTCATTGTCAATGGAGGAGACGGCCTGCCGTAGGCTCCTAGGCTGGATGCCACCAGTCTCGCCTCCAGGGCCGCTGATAGGACTCACGCGCAAGCCATTGCTCAACAATAGCTTCTCATTGAAGGTCGCTGGCAACGTGTTAGCCCTCGTTCTCGACAACCAACTACAAGCGATTTTGAAGTACCAAACTTCTGCATCTGCATAGAAACTGCAGCGTCCGTCTCTCGGATAAGGTCCTGGAGCGCCTTGACGGCCTCGGGACGGTGGGTGGCCTCCAGCTGGGCCTTCTCGTGCTGCAAGGCCTGGACGTGTCCGTGGTAGGTCTGATCGGCCGCCTGAACCTTTCTCAACAGATCCTCTTCGTGCTGTGCGGCCGACTTGTGACCCTTGAGCGCACCAAACATCTTGCCGCTTTGGCGTGCTTCTCCCATCTTGACCCGCTCATAATCTTCTGCCAGCGAGTCGTATTTGGCCTTACTCTTGCGCATCGTTTGCTCCATGTCTGCCACCTTTTGTTCGGCTGCCAGGCCGTTCGTCTTCCACCCCTTTCGGCTGCGCTCGGCAACGGCGGCCATCTCGATCAAGTCATCGTGCATCGTGTGTACAGAAGCTGCGAATGCTATACCGTTCTCCGACATTCGCTCGTGAGTGTGCATCATCTCGTCATAAGCAGAAGCAAAGCTTCCCTGGCGATGATCGGGTCGTCGCATGCTCTCCTGGGTCATGCGACTAAGCTTCCTGAGGCCTTGGGCATGGTCTTCCTCGAGGGTGGATCTCTTCTTGAGGAACAGAGCGAATTCCTAAGGCGAAGGGTTAGACGGACGGCAGAGGGGCAACGTCTAGCAGATGGATTTTCCTACCTTTGCAGATGCTATGCTCTGCTTCAGTCGATTCAGCAGTATCGCTACGCCAATCTAGAACGTCATCAGTACCCCATTGCTAGCTTCTCACATCCACGCATCAGGCCGTACCTCAGACGCCAAAACTTCGTTGACCTGTCTCAACTGCTCCGCACTCGGCCCAGACTGCGACGACACGGGATTGTTTTGTGCGGTGGGCGGCGGCACAGGATGGTCTCCCTCAAGGCTCTGCTTCTCGTTGGATACATTATCGACAGCAGCTCCTCCACCATCCGATGCCGGCGGCGGCGAAATGGGTGCGGTATTCCCCAAGGACATGCTGCCAGATCTATCGTGTTGTGAAGGTGGAAGGCCATCGCCGGTCGAGGAATGAAGCTCGGTCATGGTGGCTCGGGGCGACAGAGCCGTCGTTTGGTGGGCGTCGAGCGTGTCGGTCGGGTCGGGAAGGATGAGATCGGGTTTTCGACGGAACAGGGTGCTCTACAACCCCCCGATCATCGTTCGAATATCCGTTTTACGCTGGATATTGGATGCCTGGGTCCTTGGATCTTTAGATCTCTAAATCGTTGTGACCAAAACAAGATACGGAATGCGGAGGGGAGCTCGGATCGGGATCGTCTTATAGGACCACGACGTTGATAGGTGACGAGGCCTGCAGACAGCTTCGATTCAGGGACCACCTTGCTGTCCGGCGATGATCAGGCTCGACGCTGGGCTAATACGCAGCCGCTAGCGATTAGGCGTGAAAAGGGGGGGAGGATGTCGAAGATGAGTGTTTCCTGAGAGCGCGAATAGAGAATACCTCGGGTTGTTGTAGTTGCGAACTTAAGCTCTCCTCCCGCACCAGAAAGGCTAAGGATGGAGAAGGATGGAATGGGAATGGACAATGGGTGTGGATGAGGGAGAGATTGGGCTGATGTGGCTGAAGCGTTACACCAACCGGCGCAGGCTGGCTTGGCTGGCTTGGCTGGCACCTTTGGGGGCGAATGATCCGGGGCCGGGGTTTAGCGAGCGTTGGCATACCAATGACCACCAATCAGTGCTGGCAATCGCTGAGGTTTTAGGTGACTGCCCGAGACATCTCCAACGCTGCTCCGATGCCTGACGTGCCGTGCCTGGATACGGATTACAGGGCCTCCCACAGGGTCGTCCTACAGGGCCCTCCAGCAGGCGAACCGTGCCGGCTGGGCACTGGTGGTACCTGGGTCGCCGGTCTGTCTCCTCCATCATCGACCGAGCGAGGTTGATGAGTAGGTTTTATTATGGGTTTTGGATGCTACCGCGTCAATCGATGCCCTCTGTCCGTTAACCCGAGGTGATTCCTCGTTTATTCAATTTGGATCAAGGTACGAGTCAGTTTTTGTGGACAAACGATGCAAAAGTCACCTTACACCAACACTACAGGACCTGATCAACCCCCCCGCAGGGATCACTAATACGAGAATCGGCCTTAGATCTAGCTGCTGTCCTTTTCCCATCTCATCTTAGTCCAGGCACCGAGCATCAACAGCCAGCTTCACAATCGGCGAGCCGGACCGTTGAACCCCTCCGGTATTTCATACTAGTTGAGCGTGCTATCTGGGATGTTCATCCAACAGCCACGTCTTGCCACCATGGCTCCAGGCCTCAGTTATTGCACTCAACGCTCGGAGGGTGTCCCATGCAGGTATATATATCTCTCACATCACAATGCAACGTTGAGGGACCAGCAGCTCTGATCATAAATTCTCCCGTATGGGACACGGCTCTCCTGATCTACGTCTCCATTCTATCATGCCCTAAGGCTACTCATGCTCATGCCATGTAATAGTCTCCATCTCGAAGATGGTGCAGGATCATCATCCAACAGGGTCGACTTCCAATCTAAAGAACCCACCCCCATCCAGAAGTCATCGTCAAACGTCCTCCATCGAGCATCAACTTTTCATCCCTCCCACCCAAGAAGCAAGGGTATGACCCAAAAATGAAAAGGAAAAAAAAAGGAGAAGAAAACCATTCACCCATCTATCCATCCACCCACCAGGTAAAATCAAACATGGCCGCCTCCGCGTGGCTGAGTGGTCAGGTATCGTCATGTAATGGGTCTGAACAGAGAACCCAGAATCTGAAAGAAACAAAAGTTGTCGTTAAACGGCCTTGCTTACGCCATGCAGAATGAAGAAGAGGAAGAAAAAAAGCGAACTGGCTTGTAAAAGCACCAGGGTTGTCGTTGTCGTGAGCTGTGGAAAAACATATTAGGTTGTTGCAGGTGAAGTCCTCATCCCCGCGCAATGCGTCGCCGCCCGTTGTCTGCGTCTCCATCACCCCTCATCCCTGAACCTCATCTAACGGCTTTGCAGGTGGGTCAATGACCGCCGCAACCACGGCCTTCTCCGCGGTCCATACGGGAGTGGCTATCAGCGCGTATTTGACTCCGTCCCGCGCCTCGAGCTCTTTCCGCATAATATCAATGGCAAGCTCCCACCGACGCACCAGTCTGGCCTTGCGAGCTGCGAAAATAGCAGCCAGAGCCTCGTCCTCGTGCGCGAACTGCACAGATTGGTCGTTGACTTCGTCCTGGTTTTTTTGCATCAGCTTCTCAGCTTCCACATCTTGTTTGTCCATCAGCTCCTCCATACGCTTCGCTTGGCGGTCACGCATGACGTTGATCTTGGCTTCGTGAAGCCGCTCCATCCCATCGCGAAGGGTGTACTGTTGACCCAGTTCGCGGAGATCGCGCTCGGTAACCTTGCGGGATGGCGTTGGAGGCCCAAAGGTCGACTCAGGTCGTCCGAGACGATCGCAGTATGCCTCCATGTGTTTGAGTCGAATGTTGAGACTTCGCTCGCTCTGCTCAAGCGTGGCTCGGAGATCCATCTCAGCAGCGACTTGTTGATCTTCGAGGTGAGACACGATCTTAGCATGTCTATCCTTGATTTTTTCTTCTGCTTCAGTGTGTTTCGCCAGCAAGGCCGCTCTTTGTTCACTCTGTCTTGTTTGCATATTTGACTTGGCCTTGATCACAAACCCTTGGAATCGCTGCCTCTCTTGATCCTGGGAGTCTCTCAGGTTTTGAAAATCCAAGTGGCCTTCTGACCGTCTCTCGGATTCCAGTCGCTCAGTGGCAGCAGCAGTGGCGGCAGCTTCCTGGGCTGATTTCTCGGCCTCATACTCGGCCAAAAGAGCCTTCTCTTCTACTCTTCTACGCTCGAGCTCTTCCGCGCCGCTACAGTTGTTGGGACATCCGATATTTGAGTCCCAAACGCCACCGCAAAGGCAGCAGAACTCAGCCTTGCACCCACACGTCATGCGTGTACAATCCTGGACCGCGCCGACCAGGCTTCGGCACTTGTAGCACCTTCTCCAGCCAGCGTCATTTTTACCTGCCTTGACAGCCTCATTCAGTTCCCAGTCCTGCGGACAGTCCTTACCAGTCGGGTGGGCATTGCGCTTGCACTGGACACAGGCTCGGGTATTGCACTTGCGGCAAGTGACACTGAAAGGGTGTTTTGGGTCCACCTTGCAGCGGGGCGGGATGAACTCGCCGCACGAGGTATTTGGGCAAAATATCCTTGTCTCCCATGGCGTGCTGTATTGAATGACGGCTTGGATGAACTCCTCCTGGCTTTCGCGGCTCAGCAGCTCCTTAATCACATGTCCTTGCACTGGATGTGTGCAACACCGCGGAGGCATCCGGGCTTCGTCGGTGACGGCCTGGCGGACAATGGCCCTAAGACAATCGGCACAATAGGTGTGGCCGCATGAGAGATTGTGTAATGACGCTGACTGCTTGAAGTCAGCATGACAGCAGGAGCACGTCCTGTACGATTGTGTCAGTATTCGGCAGAGCAATTAAACTTCAGAGCTATAAGAGGGGGGACCAACAGCAAAACCTCGAAAGGCTGTGGCGTTTTTTTCCTCCATCGAATCTTGAAACTTGATTTGCCGAATATGCTTTTCTTCGCCTTGCCGCTAAGGACACTCTGGGCAGCGGGATCAGGATGAGGCGTACCCTTGAGGAACTTGTGATGATTGTGATGAGGATCGACCATTGACAAGTATCTGTCATAGTGAGAAAAATTTAGGTCCTTGGAACCCCTTCGGCTCGCCAGGATGAGGTCAGGACTAGGAGGGTAACCGAATAGCGAGGAATAATTGGTGTGGGCGGTGCTTCCAGACCCGATTGAGACGATAGAAAACGTTCGTGCATGATAGGTGGCTACCGTTGAGGCCGACTCAACGCTCGAAGTAATTCGCCTATCATTAGTGGGCGTTGAAATGCCCAGCGCATTTGCCTTTGCCGCCAACTCGTCTTCGAGTTGGCTTTCAATGCGATCCTCAGAGAGCTGCAAAACGCTGACCAAGTACTCAACGTCGCTAAGCTCGGGGACGGATGTGCTGGCGGCCATGTCGTCGGCGGCTGTCATGGCTTGCAGCCACGGGTGGGAGAGACGTTAGTGTTCAAGGATGTTTGAGGATGGCAATCTCAAAGCATCCTCGAGAACGAAACCAGACCCGTGAAGCTGCGTAGGTAAAGGATGAAGGAGGGAAAAGGTCGGTGTTGGGTTGGGCTTTGCTGTCCTGGTGATCGACTTGCGAGTGCGCGAGTGTGCCAGTGCGTGGGGTGCTCCAGTGATAAGCCTGGGTTGCTCTTTCAAGACAAGCCGACCGGACTGGATTTCGTGATTGGCGGCGTGCAGTAGCGGTCGGGCAGTGAGGGCGCGCGGCTCAACGGTAAATCTGACACCCTTGGACCTTGGAACCGGGTTGGTAAAGAGACAAGTGCGAGACACTGTTGCGTCAAAAAGTCAGAAAGAGGGAACTGGTATTTGTAAGATTGATTATTGGGACTAACAATCGGAGGAATGAGATGAGTGGTGGTGGTGATGGCGAGAGTGAAGGGAAATAAAGTCGGGCTGCGGGAGGCAGGTATAGTCGGGGGAGGCTTCTTAAGGCAGCGATCCAGTTACCCTTTCGAGAAGAGGAAGAACAAGTACAGGAACGAGAACAAGAAAAGAAGAAACTCACACGCTTTTTTTTCCCCTCGCGGGCCACTGGCCACGGGCATGGTGTGCTCAGCGCCTCTCTCTGTTTTGTTTGTCCATCTCTCTCCAGCTGGCATCCGAACCAAGGCAAGGGCAGTACAACGGGTCGATCAATCAGCTCACACGGCGCTGTTAGCTCTCGCCAGTGGAAGCGACAGCGGGAGTGGACACGCTAACGCTGGAGCTAAGCCGGCTCTAGCACACGCCCCGCGGTTAGTGGCCAGGGCAGGAGATCGTAGTGGTGTGGCTTCGCTGAATGAAGTACAAGTACAGGCTACCAGGTGCAGCGGGTGCGGTGGAGGGGGGGCACAACCCGGAAGGGAACCTGAAGAGCAAGCGCCATAGTGTGAGCGACGCTCGGGTGCCGCTGACTCCACCC
>JAMYIC010000670.1:14261-74538 GCA_024112705.1 Microcera coccophila
GCCTTACGCCGCCCTTTTCGCTCCGGCCGGGAATGGCTTCGTACCACCAATTTTGATACTGTTCCGAGTGGCAGTCCAGATGCCCTTTCCTCATAGAGTCATGAGATCATTCCGTCAGGGCGGAATCCTCGCTGCCACCTCAACAGCCACCAAGCTTTTGCCGCAAACTCGTGGTCCAGGGACGAACGGACTCGATCGGCCGGGTGGACTCGACAGGGTCGCTCACTTCACTTTGTTTCCGTTTCTATTGCGATTGACCTTTTTTTTTTTCTTCTTCCACTCATTGCTTTTTAGTGCCCTTCCCCCCCTCTCCCTCGCCGAGCCGCCCCTTCGAGGCACCAGTCACCGGTCCAAATTGTTGGTACTTTAGATGGTTCTGCTTTCTTTTTCCGCCGTTATGAAGGTGTTCTAGTGGCTTTGCTTCTCTCCTTACACCGGAAGGCGGCTAGACGGCTCGGAAACACCACCAGACTGGCGTGTTCACCTCCCTCCGTACAAGGTACCGGTATGATAAATGGTGGGTTACACAATCTAACAACTCACCCAACCCGCTGGTGAACCAACAAAATGAAAGGTCTCTAATATTGAGACCGAGTAGTGGCGTTGAGTGATCGGCCGTTGTTGCAGATCTCTTTTGGATCGAGAAATCATTGCAAGGACCCCTGCAACAATCCCAACACCTTGGATTGAAACGGTATCCCTCACGCGGCGCAGGGAGAGCTTCAAACGAGACCACTATGGACCCTCCTTCGAGTCCCCCGATTTCTCCCTACCTGGTAGACGGGCTCACGAAAAAGAATCATACGACATTGAAGTTCCAGCTTGAAGTCCCCCCCAATACTCCTCACGTTCCTCTTCCGCCCGAAGACCCACCCGTTCAAACATGGTTGCCGCATGACCGTCTATCGTGAAGAAGCAAATAGGCTAAGCACCCCGTTTCCTGTTTGCATAACCGGCATCCGATGACTTCAACCTCGAGCCTCGATACATGCCAGCGTCTCTTTCCCGACGGCGTTGGCCGATGGCTTATCAAACGCGAGCGTGGACTTCGACGATCCTTACTTGCGGAAGAAAAACACATGGAGAGGTACCACGCTACACTAGTGATACCAATACCATCCCACCGGTGTTTGCTTTTTACAATAATCTAGGGCTGGCAATGTCTCGATTTTTTGTCTGAGAACCATCCGGCGGTGGACAAGGGAAAAAAGACTCAGCAACGGTCCAGTCGAGCCCATCTGACCCCAGCCCTCCTCGAGGTGTCAGATCTGTGTTCGGGTCCTCTGCTCCCTGGTTGAGGTTCGTTCTCATCAGTCGGGGGGCCCTGGTTCCTGGTCCGAGGGAGATGACCACCAACGTGTCCGGACACAAAGATGCTTAAACCCGTCAATAGAGGCGTCAAAGCGCGAGGATGATTCCCAAGCCCTCCCTTGCCGGCACTTGGTCTCAGATAGCCGCCGGCTTGTGTGACAAGTGAGCCCGAATAATAGCTTACACGGGCGTCGTGTCAATAGCGGTCACGCGGGGGAGGCTGGCTTACTATGTGAACTGCGTACTGGGTACTTTGTCCCTGCGATATCTTGGTGTCAATGCGACGTCACCACTCTCTTGGCCTTGGAGCAACCGAGAGTGTTTCTCCTCTTATTTGTTGCCCGATTCTTCCGATGCTTGACCATTAGGACGCTGCCTCTTAGCCCCTTGCTGCGGATTAGGCGCACAACACCGAAGCTAGAGGTCAAGCTGCATCACGCACTCCTGCAAACGCAAGTTTGTTGACCCCCCAACACCTAACCTTGATGATGACTTCTATCAACACTTTTTTTCTTTCTTTCTTTTTTTAAAAGAAAAAATGTCTCAATCGGGGTATTCGGAAGAGCGCGGAGCCGGAGAATCGTGGCGGCTTACCAGCCATCCTCCCTTGTTTCCTCATTCACCTGTTGGCACTTGTACGCCCACACCCTGTCTTAGTTGTTGTCCAGAGCACGACACCAGCGGTCAGGCTAACGGGAGGCCTGCCATGTCATTCCTACGGCTCGCAGATTTGGACTGAAAGTTATTCGACGCCATCGCCGTCAGGTGAACTCAGAGTGCGAGCCTTGATCGGAAGGAACTCAATCGGAGCCACAGCGATTCGCCGGGTAGATGAGTTAAACAGAATCGGGCCCTCCTCACCTTCGGGAACTAGGTGCTAGTTCGTCCACCTGCCATAGACGACCAACCAGGGTTACAAGCTGGAGGTTGCAGCCACTCCAGGTCGATTGCCAGCCCTGCGAGATTGCTATTCCGCCAAAGGCGTGGAGGGTTCAGCTCGGTTCATCTGAGCTAACTGTGGCTAGAAGCCATTGCCACGACACCCCGATGACAAGTAAATTACAAAGATGCATCCTCACGCTCATTACATGTACTACCAAACTCAAATGACCCATGTCCAAATTCGACTCTCGAGGTGCAGGTAAGACATTATTCCTCTCTCTTGTCACATATCACCTCCTTTTTTTTTTCCTTTTCTTCTTTTTGGGGGGGCTTTGGTCAAGTGGATGACAAATCCGTCTCTTCTCTGATTACATGGCTTTGTGCTTTTTGCGGCAACGATTGACCTAATTTTAGTGTCCGACCAAGATCGGACATTGGGTCCGAGGCGTTTCTCAATATCTCACTTTCTAACACAAGATCCTCCTTCTCCACCAGCGCCCCCAGGAGCTCGTTGACGCTTACAAAGATAAGACCTATGTGTCTGAACGCCGGGTTCTGCGAGGAAAGCGGAGATGGACTGAATCAATGATGCATTCGATTTTGATTTTTCTGTTCGTCTCTCGTTAGAAGCCCCCCGCGAAAGATGCGCCGAGATGCTCCCAGAAGACGCGGGTGCTTCATGGATATATCCAGAGAGGCTTCCCTATTTTCCATGCCCGAATTCAGTCGATGACTGTCCTTCAGCCCACACCGATTACCTTTCGGGCTTCCCCGGTCTTGGACGGGAGGCGCTCTGAAACATCTAGACATTCAAATTGTGGGACGTCTATTTTTTAGAAAGTATCCAACGACTCAGATATATCCTGTGGGAATGCGGTTCCACTTTGTCTTCCCAAGTAGGCTATCATCTTCCACTCCCTTTGCACCTAGGCCGCCCCGACAGAAGCGGAGGTGGACATTAATGCATATGGACTTGTGTGAAGTCCGATAGCGGTCGCCTGGCTTGCTTTTGTTGCCGCTGCGATACCTACGTACCCACATCACGTCGCGACCTACATACACCCGACAGGGATCGTCGTCTCTCGGAAGCAATCTTCCCGCATTGCATGGAGAAAGAATAGCTTGTTGAATGCAACGGTGTCATGATGATTTCTTACCGCTCTTTGAGTGACGGACTAGCCTTGAAAGTCTTCTGAGGTTGGGTTTCTGTTTCCCTCCCGTGCATGGGCGGGCGCATCACAACTCAGGCTGGCCAAGCCTCTTTTGGGCGCTTTTCCGAACAGCACACATTCAAACAAACTCAGCTCCTCTTGGCCACTACCTGGAAGGGATGCCCAGCCCATAGAGCATCCTCTAAAAGGCCAGCCACTAGAGCGCCGTGGGTCCAATAAACGTAAGATGTGCAGGAAATATCGGTAGGGTGGCGGCCCCCGTGATAGCATCCGAACACTCTTCACATGATGGATGGAAAGATGGCGCTGCAGGATGATACTCATAGTCGCCTAACGCGGCGGGCGAGTTGACCGCCAGTCGGGACGAAATACATGTGCCCCAGTCGTTGTTGATGAGTACCGGTACGAACTCAGTGAACGCCGATCGACTCTTCCAATATTGCAACCTGGCGATGCCCAGCTTGGGTTATGTGGCTAGGAGATTGTGCGCGTACTCAGCTCCTTTAATCAAACATAGACGGCGGCATCACAAGTTGTTTTCGAAGCATTACTATGGCGAAATCTGTGGCCCATCCAACTCAGCCGAGACGGGATCCCACAGTCCAAGGGCGCCGTCGGAATAAGGTCCTTGGCTGGATGGATATCGATCTCGGATGAGTCTATTTTTGAGCTAATACGAAGCGCCTTGGAGACGTGAATAGGATTTGCCGGATAGTGATGTCATCTAGGTAATCACCAACCGTTTGTACTTTGTTACCCGGAAGTTGGCACCAGAAATAGGCTACCCTGTACTCAAGCATATTGTAGCCTGTATGGGTGAAACACAACAGGTGGAAGAAAGAAAGATGGTTGAAACATCCCTTTCGGGGCACGACAAAGAGTAGTTCCGGGGTCATGATCATGATCGATCGAACGAGCGAGCCTGGGCTACCTGTCGTTTTCTTTCACTCACCTGCCAGCTCAAACATGGACGTGTTTCCAGGCTCATTGATGGTGATTGTCGGCTGGCGGCGTACCAAGCCGCAGAGTGATTGCATTGCAACGTCTATCTATCCATCATCACTCATCCTTGCCCTCCCGGATCCTACGGAGTGATACCCTCAGCTCGGACATGGAACAAAGAACTCTCTTCCCTCCCCTTGCGTTTCCTCTATTGATTTCATTCCCCCACTTCCTGCAAACAAAGGCTTGGACAAAGTTTTCTCCCATTTGCAGAAGAAAGAATTGTCGGATATCCCCATTAGAGTTCAGCATCATCCATCCCCTGGTCCTGGTGGCATTGGTAAACTCAATCTCGCCCCGGGGCACTAGGACGACGGACGAGACGAGCGGCCCTTTTTAGCGTCCCATAAGGCCCCCGAACTCTAGGCCCTCCAGGGATCCATTGTCATTCTCACCCCGGCCTCCTTCGCTCCGCCATTCCCCCAAGTCATCATTGCTCCTCCAACTCTCCCTCCATCTTGTTGATTCTTACATCAACACCACCGCTTTACAATCGCCATACAAGTCCCAATATCAGCTTCTCGACAGGCCATAGAGTCGCTGCAATGGCATTCGCGGGCATTATCGACCCGACAAAGACGGGCAACTACCCTGTCGTCCTGGGCGATGCCCTTCTGGGCAAGCCGTCCAATGAGATCTTTACTGGCATTCGATGTACGAACTGCGGCTGCCTGCATCTCTGATGCCCACCCTGTGCATATAACGCGTACTGATGATGCCGGCTCACAGATAACCACAAGCCAACGCTCTCGTCCAACTCTGCACCCAATCCAGCCCGCTTGAAACCCTCCGTGCCAGGTAAGACGACCTCTTACGACCTGTTATACGCCGATGGCAAGGATGACTACGCCTTCACCGGCACGCGAAATACCAATGGAAACCAATATGTCCTCTATTTCGATCCCGATCGTCAAGCATTTGTGCTGGACAAAGTCGATTCCACCTTCAATATGAACGTCACACGCCTCCCCGACAACAGCGACCCCGACAGCCTCAGCCGCCAATACCCTCACCTCGACAGCAGGCCGCAATCGCCCCCCCCGCCCCCTAAGCCTGCTGAGCCTGCGAAGAAGAAGGACAAGCCGGCGCCAAAGGCCACTTCAAAGGCCACTCCCAAGCCAGCTCCCAAGTCCGCGCCAAAGCCGACACCCAAGGCGCGCGCCAAGAGCCCGGCTCCGAAGAAGGAAGCCAAGCGGAAGACGGAAAAGAAACAGGCTCCCAAGAACGTCGTTGAGCTATCTCTGCCGAAGCCCGAACCACCAAAGCCCAAGCCGGAAGCCAAGCGACTCGCATCACCGTCGGAGGACGAGGACGATGAGGACGATGGTGGTCTCTTGGTCGAGTATCCCGGGGCCGAACCTAAAGTAACTCGACGGGCCGACTTCTCCCCGGCCTTTCCCGCTGTACGGAGCTTCAATGATTTCATGGATAGGCGTGAGTCCGAGGGCGACGAAGCAGATGGTGAAGACGACGATGATCAAGACATCGACTTTAAGCTTCCCAGCCCAGTCAACACAGACACTGTGCAGCAGCAGCAGCAGCAGCAGCAGCCGGAGCTGATGGATCTGGAACGAAGAGAAGAGGAGGGTGGTGCCGACTTGCTGGATGATCTGGAGGACGATTTGGAGAAGGCATTTGAGGATATGGAAAACAGTCAGCAGGGAAGCCTCGATGGTGGCGATGAGAGTGAGATTAGCGAGGAGGACTAGGGAACGATCGAATTTTGTCTAATATTTAGCGTTGGATGGCAAACTCACCCACGAGCGTATAGGAATGGGATAATGATAAGGGCGTTTAAGGAGGGGGAAGCAAATCATAGGAACTCTTGCGACGATACCAGATACACTACCACGTTGACTAGGAAAGTCGCGTAGCTAGCAAGCTTATTATAGCACTGCACTTGTGAATACAACGAGACTAAGAAGACCTCAACAACTCCGCCCCTTCACCCTCATTGTCACCCTTCCACTTCTCGCCCTTCAAATGATCCGTCACACCCTCAATCTCATCCTCGGCGAACAGATGCGTCTTCGCGTCCGTCAACAGTGTTCCATACTTCTTCAAAGCCTCCCGATCGAAAGTCCCCACCGCCAAACTAACCGTGTCGCTCATCTCCGCGCGCCAGAACAGGAAGCTGCCGCACATGTTGCAGAAGCCTCGGATGCAGGGTGGCGAGGCGCGGTATTCTGACAGGGTAGAGTCGGAGTCGAATTCGACGGCGCTATAGGGGACGGCGTGGCAGCGGAAGAAGAGGCTGCCTGTGTTTTTGCGGCATTGGCTGCATTGACAGGTCGAACACTGGGATCTTGTTAGTAGAGGAGGAAGAAGAAGAAGAAGAAGAAGAAGAAGAAGAAGGAGAAGAGGAAGAGGAAAAATACCGCTTTGGAAAAGTCATGGCCTCTGGGAAAAGTCACGGCGTAGCGGACTTTACCGCAGAGACACCCAGCTGTGATGGTGGATGGTGTTGAAGTTGAAGCCATCACGATATTAGATCGAGGCAATTGTGATGTTGAGGCAGCTCAGGTAACTTCCTGTAAGCAGTCAATTAAGAAAGTGCAAGAATAAAAGATTTAAGAAAGACTCTCCCCCACGACTTATATAGCCCCCTCAAAGCTGGACATGTCAACGACGCCTTTCGCGATCTGTCTGACCACTCCGCTTGCACTTGCATCTGTCGTCACTTAAATGTTATAGTATCGACCTGGCGCTCCTATGACCGTGCGTTAGCGTCGTTGATCTCTCTTGAGTCACCGGTTAACCTGCTTTGGAACAAGCGGGTGAGTAGTTGAAGTCAGGGATGGTGTTCAAAACGTGTTTATTGTTGGTATCGTCTAGATGGCTTCCCATCTGGCAATCCATCCGACATTCTCTCCCGCGTTTCGTACAATACAAAGTCTTCCCTCTTTCGGACTCGCTGAAACGGCAGCAACGGCTCTGTCTACAGCTAAAGATCCAATCGCCATGCCACGGCCCTCACTCAAGCTGAATGATCCTGTGGTAACAAAGCCAATCAAATTACCCGGGTTAGGAACAAGGGGATGGCCGCCTATATCTGTCTCGTTTGGTGGAGGAGGAGGGTACGGGGCTGGTTGTGAAATCAGTTCTTTAGCGAGGAGGCGTTTGCGAGCCTCAAGATCCTGGGGTTGCGAGGACCTGGAAGACTTGCCGTGAGACGTGGACAAGGGGACACGGGCAAGCCATTGAGAGCGGAGGTCGCGTGGAAGTAAAGACTGTGAAGATTCAGCGTCTGGGGGAATCGTTGCAGGAACCTCGGCTTCGGAAGAGGGTGGTGCAGCTGCTGGAACTGTGGGAAGGCCGTATATTCGGGCGCAAGATGTGACGACTCCGCGGGCGAGGACAGAGATTCGAACTGTGATGACAGCCTTGGTGGGAGGTGGGGTTGAAGGCGTCGGCGATAGCAGTTTGGCGAAGTCGTTTTTGGAAATATGGCTGAGAAGCTTCAAAGGGGATGGCTCGATTTGTATCAACGCCACGTTTGACACCTGCTGGTTGGCGTCCATCGACTCTTCCTGGCTCTGGGTTGCATCGGGATCTGGTTGAGGCTTCGCTAATCCAAACAAGACTTCGAAGTCACACATGAGCCCATCGCCGACTTCCCCCTTCCTACCGGCACCCAGATCCAACGTGCCCCACTCGACTCGCTTACTCTTTGGTCGTTTCTTCCATGCTTTCTGCCTCTTCGATCGTTCCTCTAGCTCCCACTCGGCCCCGGCGTCTGTGCCCGGATAATCGCCAGGGAACCAGGGGAGGCCACGTTCGAAGGCTATCTGACGAACTTCATTCAGACCCGCGAACCTGGGATTGCCGCCTGAAGTAAGAGGATAGTGAACAGTGCTATACCATATTGGAAGGATGCATTTCCAAGGCGCGAGAAGGGTCCACGCTCCTTGGGTTTGAGCTCCAGTGCCCGAGCGAGAAGCGAGAAGCAGTATGGGAATAGGAGGATCGGTGGCGGTGGGCTTGAGTGGTGTTCCCGGTGCATTGTCAGCCCTCCGCTTATTTATGGCTTTTTGCGGCGGTAAACATGACGCTCTATGACGCGAATCTCTGTCAAATATAGCATGTGGCTCAGACATGTCTTCCACCGGCCAAGCAGCAATTGTCTCGAGAAGATCCATCTGTGCCTGCGCGCCACTAGGGGCTTCAGTTTGTTTTGGGGGATATCGTAGTCGGGGATCTTGGGCAAGGAAGCCTAGGACAGCTCCTGCTGGTAATGTGGATGGATTCGTCAGCCCATTGAGGGACCTGAACAATTCGGCTTGCCGACCTGTGGACCCCTCCTGATTTGGATATGGACTCAATACGCTCAAGAGAATCTCGGTGGACGCCGGACCGGTGAGCTCGATGCTACCAATTTCGAAACGGAGATCTTCGATGTATAGTCGGGGGTTTTCCATTCTGGTAAGTCGGAGTAGCTCGTTGAAGAGCTCCAAGAATGCCGACGGAGGAACCCGCAAGACGACTTGTCTTTGAGTCTTCTTGGGATCCTGAGTAGGGCTTTGGGTAGAAGGGTTCGGATTCCAAAGGATAGTGGATGGGCCTATCAATCGTTGCTCTCCGTCCTTTTCTCGACTTAACGAGCCTGTCCATGAGCGACTTCCCGTCCTCCACTTCTTGCCCTTTTCGCTCCAGCAAGAATCCTGTACCACCCCAACTCGCCTAAGGACTCTTTCAATCCCCACGGGGTTTCCGTATAAGCCAATGGTGCTCATATAGCTCATATCCCATATCACGGCACCTCTGTCGCCCTGCGCTCGATGAGTCGACCGGTAGATCTTCTCATTTGGTGTTAATGGGACGGCGAAGCGCCAGAGAGGGTTCAAGGGATCAGTCATGCGTGCTCTTTTGGCATGCCATGGGTGAGTCGGTAGCCACGTCTTGTTGATCTGGCGTTTGCGAAACCTCGCCTTAGTGATTGGGGGCGCGTTGAGTTGATTCCTTCGAATCTTTGGCCTTGGCTTCCTCCCGACTACTGCTAGGGGTGCCAGATCCCTGCCATCCTTTCCTTTCTTGACATCCTCTTTAAGTTTCCGCCTTCGCTTCCGTGCTGCTAGAACTCCCAGCTTCCGTGCCGTCTCAGCTCGTATCTTTCCCCTCGTGGTCCTGGGTTTCCGCCGCCGAGACTCTACCATTGGCGTGCTATCCTTGGCCATCTCCTTTCTCGCTCGCGCCCTCAACCTTTTTGGGACCCTCTTGGGGTTGTGACTTGCTGTGCGCCGACGCAGCCCCCGTGGCACCTTCTGGAACGCCCTGCTGGAGCCTACAGCTCTGGAGGTGGCCATGCTCTGCTCAAGAGATCGAATTTCGAACTCGTGAGCGGCCACAAAGGCCTGAAGATCCAGTTCTCCATCATTGAGGGCGGCATGGGCAGGCTGGGCAGGAATGTGCCGGGCGACGTGAACTTCGGCACGTTTGTGGTTGAAGGCATCGCCACGGGTATTGGGCGTGGAAGGGGCTACCTTTCGCTTCTTGTCTGGTTGCTCCGATTGAACGACAGCTGGACCACTCGGCCCCATCGCTGCTCTCGAGTGCAACTGCTTTCGGCAGTCGTATCTATCAAAGAAATTCAGCAATCTGGTAGGTTCTCAACGTGAGAGACGCGATGGCGGGATGTACCAGAAATATGTTCTTATCGATAAGCGTGGCTCCGTGCTGAGGTACCTTAACTTTGGACTCGACCATACCTTAACCAAAGTCTCCGCGAGATGGAGCAGTACCGATGGATCGGGAAGTTAAATTCACGAGTGCGTTAACTGATCGACAGCTAAAGTTTCCTTTTATGGACAATAATCTCAGATTGGTCGAGGCGAGTTAAACTTTGGTCCAACACGGCTTTGTGGACCCAAACCTGGTGCGGTGCATCTTCTGAGCAACCACGTACGAATGTCGGCTGCAGCAACTTTGGATTCTTGTAATTGGTTACGAGATGCACGAATTACTTGATTTGTACATGTTTTATTCTGAGCCTGTATGAATTTGCGGAGGTAGGCTGTCTTAATTCCGCGTCTATTCGACATCGGCACAGGGCTGGGCGTCGACCGGGGCCATTACACTTAACTCCGTCATGGAATGCGGCATCCTCAAGCACTCTGAATACAAGGAAATAGGACTTGATGAATTGTCCGGGGACTTCAAGAGCCTGGTCTCATTTTCCGGGCATTGGACATAAATAGACCGGATGGGCCATCTCAGGATCAAGTCTGGAGCAAGCACTCGAGCACCATATCGAAGCAGAATCAAGACACAATACCACTTCAGACAATCACCATCAATCAATCAAGATGGCTTCTCCAAGAATCGTCCTAGTCACTGGTGCCAACAGCGGCCTCGGTTACGAAACAGTCAAGGCTTTATTGGAATCCGACAAGACCTACCAGATCATGTTGGGTAGCCGTTCTTTGGAGAAAGCCAAGACAGCCATCGAGTCACTTCACAAGGAAGTCCCGGCGTCCAAGAGCACCGTTGAACCGCTCGAGGTTGACCTCAACAGCGATGAGTCAATCCAGCGGGCCTACGAGCAAGTTCAGGTCAAGCAGGGACGTGTTGACTCCCTTGTCAATAACGCAGGTATGCTCATAATCTCCACTGACTTGAAGCTTGAGTGCTGACTGATGCGCCCTAGGCGCTACCTTCGACATCGCATACGTCAACGGCAAGGTTTCGCTGCGCGACTGCTTCAACAAGGCCTACGACGTGAACGTTGCGGGCACGCAAGTATTGACACACACTTTCATGCCCTTGTTGCTCAAGTCGTCCGACCCTCGCCTCATCTTTGTCACTGGCCTTTCTCAAATCACAGTTGCGGCAAAAGAATACTTCCCCACGCCGCCTCAACCTGCCGGATGGCCGAAGCAAGTCAATTTCGAGACTATCGGGTACCGATCTAGCAAGTGCGCACTCAACATGCTGGTGCTGGACTGGAACCACAAGCTGAAGGCGGACGGGGTGAAGGTCTGGGGCGTCGGACCGGGCATGTTGATTACGAATTTGGGGGGGATGCCTGAGAAGGCCAAGGAGATGGGATGCGTACATCCGAGCGTTGGTGCAAAGGTGCTTGTCAGTGTGGTCGAGGGCGAGAGGGACGCCGATGCCGGCAAACTGATAAGGAAGGATGGTATCCTGCCATTCTGAGGGGCTTGGGTGCGGCTTGTCGTCGTAGGACTATGTTTGCCGTTGCCGCTCATTTTTAGCGTGCTAGGGTTGACATGTCGGATTAAAACATCGAGAATCAAGATGCTTCTGCTGCTGGAAGTTTAGTGAGATATCCTGTTCAAGTTTAAGTGAAGATTGGTGGTGGTTAGTAAGATTTGGGGACAAGACTAGGATCACATGACGATCCGTGCATCACATCATCCCGTCGATCAATCGCTAAGCCGAAGCTCCAGCGCCCTAGAGATTCGTAAGGCAAGCGCTGAACTAATAGTCTAACTCCACCAATGCTCAGATCTCAACATTTGCATCCCCTTTACCTCCCCTTATCCCTCTGTATATGTATATACCGGAGCAGCCGGGGAGACATGCCTCTCAATCGTGAGGGCTAGCAGGACTTTATTCCATTCAAACCGCCTCCACAACTAGTTGTATTTATTCCAAACTCTCGCCATTCATTATCCCGGTGCATCAACCCGATCCACACCATCCTCAGCTTCTAGTACATGCTAGCCTTGAAGCCGCACCACCTTCAAACAAAATCTTCGGGTATTTGGGCCTTCACGTGCTTATCAGCGTCCATTCACGAAACGACAACGTGACAGCGAGCAACATCCTCAGAACTCGACGACGCGGAACTCTCCGATTGACGTATTTGGCGACCAGCGTCTGGCTAGTTCAAGCCAGACATGTCTTCATTGAGTGAGTGTTCCCAACCTGATCCGGGCAATCTCCTTGTCTACCCGAGGTGTTCTTTTCCACATCAAGTACTGGTTTGTTCCTCGGTGAGCCACATGATCCTCGGGGGTCGATCGAGCGACGTTGCTTGGCTCATCTGGCTTGTACGAGGTGGGCTTCTCATCAGCTGCAAAACATCTTGGGAATACAAACAATGTTCTTTTAAACATACAGAGAAAGAAGAATAAAATAAAATAAAAATGATGAAAGCTAACAGGAGTCGTTTACCCTTGCTACCAGTCGGCAAAGCTCGCAAGGTCAGTCTCGCCCTTGTCACATCATCGCTGAACTCATGCTGACCGCGTCGCTAGCCCAAATTCGAGCTTCATCTCAAGGTACCACCGCCAACTTGATACAAAAGGCCCAGTCATCTCATCCTCAACCTAGATTTATGATCTCAACAATGTCCCACTCGTCTCCGGCAACTCGTTTGTGAAATGGCATCTCTCACACTCCATGCACGCCGAGCATCGCGGCCGCACCAACAAATGCCCCATCGCCAACCATCGTGTCGACTACAATTACTGCGCCTTAGCGACCTCTATCCGTATTTCAATAGATAGAACCAACAACCTCGCTGAGTGTCCCATCGACCTCGAGGTGGTTCAGGAATTTGCAGTCACCGAAAAGATCACACTGGGCTACATCCGCCTGAATCTCAGTGAGTATGTCGAGGAGAGCGAGGCATACATCAAAGATGTCGCGTCGCCCGGCAGGATGAGGAGTGGGAGCTTTACAGTCAGCCCTACGAACACTACCCGGGGGAGGAGGGATTCCGATGTAGTAGAGGATGGCATCGTAAGGAGGTATCTCATGGCAGACAGCAAGGTCAACAGCACGCTGAAGATTGGCATTTTAATGTGCCAAGTCGACGGCGAGCGAAGCTACATTGCCCCTGCTCTTAAGACTGCCCCGGTGTTTGGAGGCATAGCGGGAATTATGGCTGGTGAAACCGCCGAAGACGAAGTTGGAGCAACGGGACGCAAGTTCACGTCACACATCGCCCAACTCTCCCATGTTGCTAATGTCACTCATAGCCACCCCCAGCATCTCGAAACCCCGAGACACTGCTGAACTCCAAGACCTCTATCGCCATACCCTCGCCGCGTCCTGGTGCCGCCAAGCAAACGAGCTCCCTGCCGACGAATGCATCGAGGACATCTTCAACGGGGGCAACGGCTGGAAGACAAAGCCTCACGGCGAACACCTCCCCACCGATGAAGACGACGACTTCGAGTCCGATCTCGACCCGCGTAATAACACCCTTCGCCCTAGCGACTTCCGCCGCCTGCAACTCCACCCTCACCACCAACCACCCCCTCGGGTGCATCGCCGCTCGCCCAGCGCAGGGAGCGATAAGAGCATCAGCACTGTGACGGTCACGGCAGCAAGCCATCGCAAGGGCGTGAGGATTAACGACCTGGATCACTCGCGGAGCTTGGCGAGCTTGACGTCGAGCATGAGTATGGACAGCGAGGGACTCAGGGAGGGCGGATTTAAGAGGCCCAGGGAGATTGGGGAGTTTGATATTCGTAACGATCTGATTGCGTGGAAGTTACCTGGCAATGGGCTGGCAATGTAGGGCTTTGGCCACCAAGAAGAGCAGGATCACCAAGCGATAGAAGACGAGAGGGACCAAAGCGTGAAGGGGAAGAGCAGGCCGCTCGGTCTGCTTTTTCGGCGCATAGACTGGTGGTAGCGAAGGCTTGGTATTTGACGTCGGAGGCCTTTTCCGAGACGCCATAAACAATCCACCGACCGGCTCATGCGTGCGTATTGCAAAATGTCGTTCAATTCGTCCCAAGATTCCCCCCCGATATCAGAAACCCCATATCTAGTGTATCTCTATCTCTACCGCCCGCGCTTTTGTTCTGACTCTTAATCGTTCCCCAAAACCATTCCCTCTGTGCCTCATTTCGGACACAGCCGGCGAATCCATACTGTCAACCGCTTTACTGGCCCTTGAGGTTTCCTCGCACACCACCCTTGTTGCCGACTGCCCGCGCAGTGACCGTGACGCCGAGATCAGCAAGGACATTAATCGTCACCTCAACCTTGCCACCAGCCTTGACATCCTTGATAGCTGCCTCAGCAAGAAGGCCACCGATCTTCCAGATCTTCTCTCGCTTCTCCTCCTCTTCCTCGTCCGAGTCGAAGTCGGAGTCGTCATCGGAGTCCTTGTCGCTGTCCCCCTCAGCCTTCTCGGACTTGGGCTCAGGCTTAGTAACCTTGATGTGGGTGCCACCCTCAACGACCTTGATCAGAACATCTCCGCCTGCCTTGGGAACGGAGATGTGGACAGTGCGTCGCGCAGGAACCGCAGTCTCGGCGGGCATCACAGGGACGAATATGTCCTCGCCATCTACGCCGACGGCAACAACACCAATGGCGTTGGAGATGTGTCGGACGGTTGTCACGGCAGGGTGAGTGGATTGCTCAACATCGCCAGCCTCGTATTCCTGGACCAGGGACGCTTGAAGAGCCGCGCCACGGGCCTGAAGCTCGGAGGGGTTGATGGCGGTAGCGCTGGTGGCGGGGGCGATGATCTGGGTGGTCTCGGGGAAGATGCCTCGGAAGTTGTTGGCAATTCGGGGAGTGTGAGAAGTACCGCCGCACATGATAACTTCGTCGATGTCCAGAACGTCCAAACCAGCCTTCTTAATGACACCCTCAACCAATCGGTTGAATCCCTCAAATACCTTGCGACCGAGCATTTCATATCGTATTCTGTTGATTGTCATGGAGAAATCGAAACCCTCCGCCAAGCTCTCAACACTAAACTGGGCATTGGTGCCTAAGCTAAGGGCCCTCTTGGCAGCCTCCGACTCGGCTCGTAGCTTGGCCAAGCTCCTGGCGTTTGACCGAGGATCAACCTCGTGCTTCTTCTGGAACTCCTTCGCAAAATGATCCATCAAGACCTGGTCAAGATGAACGCCGGCGAACTCGTAGTCGTGGGCGGTGGCAAGGATGGTGTACATGCCACCTCGGGAAGCAACAACAGCAACATCGGATCGAGTGCCGCCCAAGTCGGCGACAACGATGATTTTGTCCTCGATCTTGGCTTCGGGGCGAGCATCGTATGCCAGAAGCGAAGCCACGGGGTCGGAAATAATTTGGAGGATCTCGAGGTCGGCATCATTGGCGGCCTTGATCAAAGCCTCACGCTGCTTCTCGGAGAAGTTGGTGGGTACCGTAATGACGGCAGAGGTGACCTTCTTGCCAAGGTAGTCGGAAGCGGAGGCGACAAGTCGGCGCAGGTAGCGGGTCGCAGCCTCAGAGATGGAGATGGTGGAAGCCTCATCGTTATCCTTGTCCTTGACAGTGAAGGTAACGTTGGCTGAGGCGTCCTGGGGATGGGCGGAGGCGTGGCAGTGGGTAGGATCGATAGACTTGAACCTGGATAGTTTGATCAGCATAGTCGTCGTATTTAATAGTGGTAGGAGCCTCACTCTTTGCCTAGGAAATCCCGAAAGAAGGCAATGGTGTTGTTGGGGTTGCGAACAAGGAAGGCCTTGGCCTGGCCGCCATAGTACTCATCGCCGTCCACGTATGAGAGGACGGTGGGAATTTGTCGGTCTATTCAACAACAAAATTAGCGCTCCGTATCTCCGCATATACTCGAGCCGAACTCACCGCCATCCTCGTTAGCAATGACCTCGGCCTTGTCGTCAACGGTGTAAGCGATGGAGCTATTAGAGTTGCCAAATGTGATACCAATAGCAACTCGATCGCCAGGCTGCGGGCCGGGCTTGGTGCCAGCGTTGTCACTCATCGGACCAGTTTTGTTGGAGACGCTCTGTAAATTATGTACGGAAAGGGAGAGCGCTGCAGAGGGCCAAGTGAGGCGGCTGGAAGTAGTAATTGTGATTGCGAAGTTTTGTTTCGCGAAGTGGGATTATGGTGGGGGATCCTGTCGTATCAAAATTCCAAAATTTCCCATGGGCAAAAAAATCGGTACGTACCGCCCGTTGTGTATGTTGTGTATGCCCGCTCCACCTTGGTGGCGGCGCCCGTATCGATAAAGATCCTGCCCCACCACGACCTGGAGATGCGACATGGATTTTCCCCAAAGGCTGAGATCTCGTCATAGGCACATCTTTTCAACATGACCTCCGAAGCCGTATTCGTTCTCCCAGGAGACCCGGTTGATTCTTCTCATATTCCGTCACATCCCAAGAAGCCTTTACGGTTAGGGCCGGGCTTGCGCCATGTTCCTCCCAACGAAATCCTCCCCACCGTGGCAGGGCAGCTCATCACCGACCGTCCCAAAAATGCCATTCGCGTAGAGAATCCAGGCGGAAGAGTGAGATCGCCCTGTTCATGAGCCAGAGAAAGCCTTGGGCAAGCTAGATCATTGCTGATTGTTCTTGCGCAGTACACGCCTCGAGTCGGCGAGCTCGTCATCGGTACCGTCCATCATTCAGCCCAAGAAGTCTTCTACGTAACCTTATCCGATTACACCACCCCTGCGATTCTCCCTCAGCTTTCTTTCGAGGGCGCCACGAAGAAGACACGACCCATGCTTGCTGCTGGAGCCCTGGTCTATGCACGTGTTTCGTTGGCAAACAAGCACATGGACGTGGAGTTGGAGTGTGTCTCGTCCTCTACAGGGAAAGCCGAAGGTCTGGGTCCTCTGAGCGGGGGAATGCTATTCAAAGTCTCTCTCGGCATGGCCCGACGGCTGATGATGCCTAAGAATGTCACGGAGGGTAAGATTGTGGTTCTGGAGGAGCTGGGCTCCGCTGGATTGCAGTTTGAGACGGCAACAGGAAGGAACGGACGGTTTTGGGTGGACAGCGAGAGCGTCAAGGCAATAATCGCGGTAGGAAGGGCAGTCCAGGAGACGGATGAGCGATTGTTAGGTGTGGAAGAACAGAAAAAATTAGTGAGAAGGATACTCAAAGAACTGAGTTGATGCGCCCGAAGTACGTTTGAGACGAGATTCGGAAGTGCTTCCATCATGATCAATTAGTTATGAGCTGCTCGCTACAAGATACCTCAAATTTTAGATGCTTCCCATTCATCCAAAAAGAGGACGAGTCGTGGCCAATTCCCTGAACGCCAAATGCTTCCCTCACGTCCATCGGCGTGTGTTTTTTTATAACCCCTCCTTAACCCAGTGGGATACGCTGCTGCCCGAATTTGAATATGAAATGAATCGCTGGAAAGGAATGTTCCGTCGCTCTCCTACCGTAGACGGTCTCGAGACGGTGTTCTGGAGGATTAAAGTCCATAGTGTTATGATTTCGGTCCTAACCGGGGGCCATCCTGCTTCCCAACTCGACTCTGCTCGTGTCCTCTGCAGATGATGACCAGAGGATAGCCAAGGGCAGCCGCAGGTCACAGAAGCCTCTTGACGCTGTCGTCTGTTTGCCAAGTTCACATGCCACCCATTTCCTGATCGGCCTCTATGGGCTCGGGTAGTTGGCGCTGATCTAGGCCGTGAATCTTCGTCATGTGTCGCTTCCAATTGTCCTTTCTCGGAAACCCTTTGCCCCCTTGTCTTGAGTAGTCGCAACCGGGAATGGCGCAATGGAACTTCTTTTTCTTCTCATGTCTGTCGTTGATGTGTCTTTGAAGGTGAGTTTTGGTCCCAAACCCTTTGCCGCAGTCTGGATACGGGCATTTGTGATCCTTGGTATGGTATCGCTGGTGATGTCTGGGAGAAATTAGCTTTCACTTTCGTCCACGCACAGCGAAGAACTTACTTGAGCTTATGCGGCTGGTCAAAGACCTGACTACAGCCAGGTTCATCACAAGGATAAGCGCCGGTCTTCGGGGAGAAGCTGCCAGCGGCAACGTTCGGAGAAGTACTGTGTCGATAATCGGAAGTGATCTCTGATTTGGGTGACGGGCTATCAAGCTGTGTCGCAGGAGTATTTTGGGTTGATGCGTTGGTACTAGCAGACCCTGGTAGAGGAGTGGATTGGTCTGACGGATAACTAGGATGGCGTGCATCGTAGTCCGGCAAAGGAGTCAGGTGGCCATGTGATGGTATGTCCATCATGGGGATATCGCCTTCCGTGGGTTCTCGCTTAAAGGACGGTTCTCTCTGCGTCGGGGTAGGCGATTGTACAATTGGTGTGGGTCGAACGGTGCTCTGCGGTAGGGAAAATGGTGAAGGGGCGTCCTGACTCTCCTCGCGGTCTGGCTGTTCGGGTATAGGGGGTGAGGATTGGTTCACATAGAGCTGGTGCTCGGTCCGATGCCACATTTCTGATTCCGTCGTGGCTGGCATGATGTCCATGGGATTAACGGTTCCAGGCGCAGGATGGGCAGGCGGCGAGGGAGACATCTTGAATTTAGATTCAGATGGAGGCGACTCCGGTGGCGTCAGATTCGCTGCCCGAGATTGTGCACGGGATGCCAGCTGGAGAGGCGAACCAAGCGCTGCCGGGAGAGGGGGAGGAGGAGGAGGAGGAGGCATATCGGGAGCTTCCATATGCACAGGAGATTCCGTTCGTTCTGCCGTGGTAATCCGGTGTAAAGTCCCATCGCGAGCATACGAGGCCTCGGCAGTAGCAATCATATCGGCCTCGTCGAAATCCATGGACGACGATGCGCCGAAGGACTGATCGCGAGTGCTCTTGCGGTGGAACATCTGCCTAACATGATGTGCGAAAGAGCTTCCTCTGGATATCGATTTCTCGGGTTGAACGAGCGTTTCGGACCTGGTGATCATGCCGAAGGCCTCGGACGGTATGGATGGGCTATAATAATCGGCGTTGGCACCGCTGTGATCGCCAATTTCAGCATCGCCTATTGATTGCGGCATGAACTCGCCGTAATCCGGGAAAGATGAGGGTTGGTATTCGAGATTCCCGGGAGGAGTGTGGCCATACGGAGCCGGTACGGCGGTGTCGGTTGAAGCAACATAACCGTGAGGAGCTTGTCCTTGGTTTTGTGGGTGACTAGCAGCGTCGTTCGGTAACCAAGTCAAATCCTTGAGAGAGCCGTCTCCAACTCCTCCCCTCGTAATGCCTTCCCCCGGCTTGAAGGAGGACTCTTGAGAAGACAGCGGTCGGCGGTTGTCGTCAGAGCCGGGTGAGCCGCCAGGTCGTGGGACCTCGCCAGTCTCGGGGTCGAATATGTCTTGGACACCATCGCGTTGTCGCCTTCGTCGCTTGATTTGCCAGACTACCACCGGGTAAAGGCAGAAAAGTAGGAGAAGAGCAGCAGCGCAGGCGCCGACAACGACGCCCGCGATGGCGCCATCTTGTAAGCGACGCTTGACGATCAACCCGCGCGTCGCGACAGCCTCCATCGCATCGCCCCTCGTCCACTGTAGGCGTTGTAGAGCGTCCATCAAGTGTCTCAAGGTGTCCAACGTCGTTGTCGCGCCAGGTGGCGACGTAGGCCAAGGCCGCGGCTGGGGTAAATAGGGCTAAGGTTCGAGAGCTTCGGAAGACTAGTCAGATTTGGAGGCCGCCGCAGGGTGGGAAAACGGATGCAACGGTGCCCGTCCTCTGGGGAGCGGGCGGGGGAGGCGTTAGTCGAACTCGGATGGATTGCGGCAAGCCCTCTATCGCATCATGATGAAGGAGTATTGATTGAGGTCGATCAGATCAATCGTCAGGCAAAGGGAACGAAAACGAGAGGCGTGGTAAGCAGGGAACGGGAAGTGGCGTCGGCGCTTGCAAGCACGCACGTCGCAATCAAGGATTGGGGGCGGCGACTTTTTATTGCACCCGCTTTCGACCAACAACCCAAGGGAGGAGGAGGAGGAGGCGCGCACGCACACGGGTAAAAGAAAATAAAGAGAACAGAATAGAATGGAACAAAATAGACCGAAATGAAATAAATAAATAAATAAATGAGTAAGTAAAAATGGTAACCATAAGAGAGAGAGAGAGAAAACAGGCCCCGTCGCTACATTATATTCCCGTCGATACAAAAATCCCCACCCGGGAAGCAAAAGGAGAGGCAGTCTCAAGAGGATCCGTACCATCGAGTAGCAGCGACTCCATCGAGTCCCCAAGGCGCCCAATTAGAGCCCTATACTCGTCCCCGCTACCGACCTCTCCCCAGGGCTCCAAGGAACCGTGTTTCAGTCGGGTAAGACTGCAGCTGTGGCGCAGCGCTACACCCACCCAACAGCTGAGGTAGACAGCTGAAAGTAGCAGACTCCTTCGGCCAATACTACCTATGCTAAGACGATTCCTAGCCTCTTGCAGCCATGCCGCACCCGGGCCTATGTACATTCTTAGCTGCTTCCCATACCCGCTTAGCCACTTTGCCGTTTTCTGCAAGGCCCGCAGGGGAACGAATACATTTAGTGGCCCATCGCTAGAACATAGAGCCCTGCGGCGCCACCTCATTGCTCGTAGCTCCTCAAGCGATGGATTCCAAAACCTCGTCTTCAATTTCTCCCAACCTTGTTCCAACTTCAACCCGTCATAACAAACTCCCTCCTCAACTGCCCTAAGGCTGCACCAATAATTTAACCCACCGGTAAGGTATGCACACTCGCCGTATCTGGCTACTCACCAGTGGAGTAACTAAATCGTCACTTGTGTAGTTACCGAAGAACCATCTCGGCACCTCGGACAGACGCTGCCATCATTGGCCATGACGTTCACCCTTTCTCTTAGTGCAGTCTCAGGGCAATCAACGTGATCATCTTTGTCGACAGGCTTTGAATTCATTGATTTATCCATACCTTACTGGTTCCCTCCAGCCACACTTTGCTACATTGCGTTGGTCTAAACCCCCCATCGTCGGCCTCTCTCATCTTCGTGACAATCGCCATTAACCATCCAAGGGAGCCTTGCTCTAATCTAAAAGTTGTAGAATTGACATCGATTCAGTTGTACTTCCACGCCTCCATCCCTCAGATACTGGTGCCGCGCTTAAAATCTTCACAACAAAAATAGCCGCCGATTCATCACTGCGTCCTCCCATATCTGGGACGTATATTCCGCCTTGATTCGCTGACCGCGACTCATTCGCCAGGCCATCTCGCCGTGCATTAGAATGATCTCCGCTTGTCTCGCTCGTGTAATCGCGACGTTGAGCCGCTGTGGCTCGTTCATGAAGCCAGCCCTCGTCGTTCGAACCATGTCCAGGATCACCACGTCCGCTTGGTTTCCTTGAGCTTTGTCTACCGTCAAAATGCTCACTCGATCTTGCCACTCGGCCGGCCACGTTTTGGCCTCGGCGGTGTACTGCCGAACGGCGGCACTATATGGGCTCTGAATCATGATCATTCCGGGCATAGTAGGATCCGTAATGCTTCGGAGTTGTGGATCCTTTAGGAGCTGCTGAACTTGGTCGATGACCCAACGATGATGGGTTGGGTTCCAAAAGCTGCCTCTTTGCATAGCTTCCTGGCTCTCCTTAAGGTGAACGACGACACGGTTCTCTTGGATATCCTTCACGCTCCCCATAATCTCAAGATATTTCTTCATATGAAGGACACATGATGGGTAACGCTGAGAAGGTTCGTATCCAGATATCATCTCGCTTTGGTAGAACATTCGAGATGGAAGCAGATGCAAGTTGCCATGTGCTCGTTTGTTCACTAAGAGCTTGCTGTTGATGGCACCGACCACTTCTGCGCGAGCCATCAAGCTTGTTCGTAACTGCTCGGCATGAGGATTAAACTTCAAACCCATACGTATGGCGTCCCGCTTGTCGCCTCCTTTGACAAACGGCTTGGTTTGCTTGACGTCCCCGGTCATGATCCATGCGACCGGGTCGAAGTAGGCCAGGGGTATCAGAGTCGTGAGCTCTCGCGCGTGAGGGGCTTCATCAATGAAAACGACCTCGGGTCGAAACATCTTCGAAAAGCTGCCGTAGGCGGCCACCGGCGTTGTGGCAATGAAATCTGTCTGGGCTAGAACTGCGCGGTACAGCATAGAAACCTGGCTCCGTAGGGTCTTCCAGTCCTCCGTACTCAAGACGTCACCGGCGTCCATGCTTGCCAGGATCTTCTTGAGAGGGGTGAAGCAGTCCTCTTTGTGCTTCTCAAAATAGTCCCAGGCCACTTCGTCGAGAGTCGGCGCCTTATCTGGGTTTTGTTTGGCCTTTGTATGCTTGGCAATATTCACAGTGGTGAGGAACTTTTTAGTGAAATCAAGCTCTCTTTGACACTGGTGTTGGGTAGAACTGGACCTACATTTGTTGAGCTTCTCGCTATTCCGCATTTCATAAGGCCACCCGTGCATCCGCACGATACGCAACTTCAAGCCAGCGGCTTTGCAGAGGTTAAAGTAGCGATCTGCTGCATCGTCGACCGTCTTGTTCAAATCAACAACAAAGAGAATCGGACTATGTCGACGTTTTCTTCCAGGTCGTCTTTTGGCTTGGATGAGGGCAGCAACGACCATATTCCACTCGGTCTTGCCTGCGCCAGGGCAGCCGTTCACGAAGTACAGACCGTTTGGGATGCGCGCAAGTCCGTCGTAGGCTGCACGGTGATCTGAATTGAAGGCTTCGAACTTCTCGATCAGCAACTGAGGGATTCGATGATGTGGGTGCGTGGGATTCTTGAGATGCGGGAATTCGACGTGCATATCATAAAAGGTTTTCCAGCAGGTGTGGAAGTTTTGGATCATTTGAAAAGCCTCACGAGATTTGAAGCTTGGCTTTCTTTCTTCTATGCGTTTATCTTCAACCAAAAACCGTAGTGCTGCGAGCTCGGCTTCGTACGTTAGAGAGAATGTATCCCAAGTGATGACAATCTGTTGTCGCTTCTTGTCATCGAGGTCCATACTTTCGAAGTCGCTCAAGGCTCTGGCAGTCTGGAAAGTGGACATGAGGTCCAATTCCACGTTCATCCCGTTGTTGTTCTGCCAAGATCGCGGGACTTCAACTTTGAAAGCTGCGCATCTTGCCACCAAAGGATTGGCCAGGCTCTCCAGTTGCTCATATGGATTCGGTATGCGTGTCGCAGGAAGATGAACGAGTGAATACTTGCCGTCAGATCGCTCGACGGTTGCTACCATGTCAATTGTGAAGCGATCGGTCAGGCAAGGGAACATGACTTCATCAGAAAGATTAGGGATCTTGACGAGGAGAAGCCATGCCTTGGCGAAGGAGGTCGTGAGACCAGGAATAGGTGCAATAGGCCAAGCCTTAAATTGCATGCGTTTTTCGTTGAAGCGTTTCAAGACTTCGGTCTCGTTTTGCATTTCGATGATTGTGCCCTGTTCATGTCGAAAAACGTAGACATCCTGCAAAGGAAAAGTGAAAAGGGGCGCAACATTCTGTGCGAGAACGAGTCAGCCAGGGTTTGTAAATAGAAGTATGCGAGTGGTACTGACGTGTCCGGGCTGCAGTCTCATATCCGGGTTCGAATCCATGCTGAAGCGTTCGGGAGAGTATTCGTATCCCACACAGCGTGCATAAGTTTCAGTGCATCCGCCAAGCGATCTCGAGAGATGAGAGATCGTTGGCAGGTTTCGATCGTACGGTTACAAACCGGCAAGATGAATCTTGATGACGAATCAGTTGGTGAAGCCCTAAGAAGCCCGAGTCGAAGTGGTAGATGCAAAGAGAAGAGATGAAGCAAAAGTGAGCAAAAACAAATGTCAGCGGGGGAAAGTGAGGTGCATAAAGCGGAGCGAGGCGCCTTCCTGAAGGTGCCTTGGGTTGATTCACTGCTTCTGCAACCCACTGCAATCGTGTACTTACCCTGTCACATGACAACCTGGAAGGCAACGCTTTGCCCAAATCACTCTAAGTGATGTTAAGCCAAAGTTGGAGGCAGAGAGGCAGAAGGGAGAAACTTGTGCCTAACAATGTTTCAAGAAGTGCTATACTATTGCTACAGCTCTATATAGAGTGTCGATAAAAACTCTATCGAGTATAATACACTACGAATCAATTCTCTCGCATCTAGCTTCCGGGCACCTAATTTATCCCTCCCTTCTCTCTCTCTTCTCTCTCTCTTCTCTCTCTCTTCTCTCTCTCTTCTCTCTCTCTTCTCTCTCTCTTCTCTCTCTTCTCTCTCCTTTCTTCTCTTTATCATCTCTCCTTTCCCTTTTCTCTCTCTTCTTCTTATCTACCTTTATCTCTTCTCTCTATCTCTCTCTCTCTTACTTATATCTCCCTATCTCATCTCTCTGCTTTCCCTCTTCTCTCTCTTCTTCCTCTTACACCCTTGCATCCCTTGCATCCCTTGCATCCCTTGCATCTCTTGCATCTCTTACCTCTCTATTCTTTGCGCCAGTTCACTCATTCACAAGCACCTCGTCGATTCTTTCGTCTTGAGAAATCCATCCTCGCTTGGTTTCATTAGTTGACTTTCTGCTATGACCGTTTCATTCTTTAACTATTGAGTCTTTCCTCGATCAAGGCTTCACTATTTCTATCTATTACGCAAATCATCGATACTCGTAAGCATTCTTCCTGCACTCTTCTGTTCTTTTATCTATTGCCCCAACTTGGTCCTCCTATTCACTATTTTCGCCCGCCCTTGGACTTTTACGTGGGCCTCAAATCCATCCTCAAGGTCATTCCCTCACCCAATTTTGTCTTTTCGATGGGCTATGGCCCTCAACGCATATCAGGCTCTTACTCTCATCTCATCTACTGAAAGCTACGTAAGCTGATCTAAATGCAAAAGCCAGGTTCTAGGTTTCTCTAATCAGTCGTTATGGATTTCAATGACTCCAACCTCGATGATCACATGTTCGAGGGCTCAGACAATGAGCCCATCGATGTTGAGCTCGACGACGATGAGCTCGCCGACGATGAACATGACACTGATGGAGATGCAGACGGTGGCCTTTTTGGTTTTCCGGTTCAAGGCTTAGACAACGCCATTCCTGGACCTGACGATGACGACCCTATCAACCTTGCACTCCTAGCCGCAGCCAACGCGATGCCTGGAGACGATGACCTTGACTTCGAACCCGGAGATGTGTCAGAGATAGACGATGAGCAGTCTGTCGCCTCCTTTTCAGACAACGATACAATTGCCTCCTTCAACGAGCAAGGAGGTTGGGACCATATTGAGGCCAGCGATAACGAAGACAACAACGAAGACGACGCAGGTGCTGATCAGGATGATAACAATCCAGAGGACAACGAAGACGACGCAGGTGCTGGTCAGGATGATATCAATCCAGAGGACAACGAAGATTCTTTCAACGATACTGCGTCTGTGGCAAACTCTAACCGGCTTATTACCTGGTCACGAAGCTGCAGGACCACTTGCAAGCCCAGCTACGATGTCATCTACGAGAAGTACCTGCTTTATAAGCAACGGTACAGAGAACAGCTCGACAGGTGCAGAGAACTCAGAGGCAGAGTCCTCGACCGGAACAGGGTCATTCGAAATCTCCAGGCCGAGATTGAAAGACTGACAAGATCTAATGCAAGAACTAAAATAGTTGGTCATAGTCTTGCTAACTCGTTCGTTTACAAAAACTAACTGTTCTTCCAACAGACATGGCCTGACAAGATGAAATCGCTATACGAACCCAATCCAAACCCGCACCATCCAGCCGGGCCCATGAGAGGATGCTCGTACGATGAGATCTACAAGCTCTCCTGTTTAGAAGAGAACACGAGTCCTGTTATCCTCAAAACTCATCCTGACTTGGCTTTGAGGCCACCAAACAGGGCAGAGCTGCAACTCGGTCTGATAGGGCCTCTCCTGGACAAGGACCGCAGCCAAATACAGGTGAATACCAATGGGCACTCTCCTTTCAACGATCTCCCACCGAGTGTTCTGGTTCAGATTCTTCAACATCTGCTTGTGGTCGAAGGGCGAGTTGTTCATGTCATCTCTCGTCTGGATCCCCACCATGATCCAGGCGAATTGCCGACAAACGTCAACGGAAAGCCATCACTCCTCCATCGCTTCCACGTAGGGCGACGCAGGGTCAACATCACCTTCGCGACTCATCCTCGGCAAATGCTTGCGCCCCTTCTCGTCAACAAGACGTGGAATTTCTTCGGTGTCGAGCTCTTCTACGGCGAGAACAAGTTTGCCTTCTCTTCACTTGGCGAATAGGGTCGCTTTGCGAAGGGGATCAACAAACGGCTTGAACGACTCCAGCACATTGAGCTCCTCTGGATAGGGTCACAATATTTAACGTACCCGAAGCTCAATAAGAAGTCCAATCAGAAGCACGGCATGCAAAATAGGGCGCATAACGGGAAGTTCATGTCGCGACGGACCCATGCACTGACATATCTTGTAGAAGCGATACGGCTGAAGACGATCGGTGTGTATCTCCCAGAGTCATCTAAAGAATATATGCGCCGGCACCATGAGCCTGCAGGTTTGATCAACTACATGACACGAGCAACAACTAGCCAACCCAACTACCGGCGCTATCGGTGTTTGCGGACATTGCAGGGCCTAGATTACCTTCACTGTCTTCGAGGACTCAAGGGAGTTGAGTTCTGGGATTATACCCTCTGGCTTGAAAAACAGGCCAAGCAAGTTGTTCGAGACTACACGTTCGTCATAGATTTGAACAATGTCGTCAAAACCGCGAAAACGCCCGAGGCCCAACACCGGGCTCAACTGAGGGAACTCGAACCAGTTATTCGGACGTATGACCCCAGTGAGCAAGAGTGGCAAGCGATCGAAAAAGTCATTGGCGTTGCAAACGACATCCAATATCATAATCCCCAGCAGGGCCACGCTGCTCCTGTTGCTGTCGTGATCGAAAGTGAGACGGAGGAGGAAGATTCCAACAGCGAGCTAGGCTCTGACGGCGACGGTTCTGATGATGAGGACAGTGACATCGACGGTGATGAGAGCGATGGCGGGATGCCCGCTGACACGGATGACGATGAGACTGTAGCAATAACCTCTCTCGCTCAGCAGACTGCTGCTATCAACCTTGATTCAGACCACGATGGCTCTGATCGTGGCAATGAGTCCGGCAACGACGATTCTACTGATGATGACGATTCTGAGGACAAAACCGTCTGTGGAGATGCCGATTCAGATAACGAAAACCGCGAGTCTCCAGTGATCGACCTCACAGAAGACAATGAAGAGGACTCTGAAGATGATGACAATGGCGGCGACGATCTTCGACCACTTGAAGGAAACGTTGGTTCTCCAGGCAGGGTGGGAAGTCAAGATGCCCCTCTCGACGTGAAGGGAGAGTCCCCTGTCCGAGAACCGTCTCTCGGTCGCGAAAGCCCACTGTTTGTGGACGACAATCCTAACACCTACTCCCCAGAGCCTGATGCGACTTGGGAAACGGACCGCCAGGTCCGGACTAGTCCAGAGAATCGAGATTCTTCTGCTGGAAGAGAAGCTTCCTTGTTCTTCACCAGCCCGGAATATCCTCAACGACCACCGTTCACGAGTGATTTCAAGAGCGAAAGTCGTTCTCCATCCCACCCGGGACCGTCTACCCGAACCAACGGCTTCCTCCCGCGTCGTAGCGCCTCAGCCCGGGCTGCAGGAACGCCATTGCGACAAGGCCGAGCAGAGAGCAGCATGTTTGTCAGTCCTACGCCGTGGGGCGAAATTGTTGCTCGCAGTCCCGTGGCAAGCGGGTCGCCGAGCCGGGAGATGACAGTCTTAAGCGAGGGACAACGCAGTGAGGTTGTTGATTTAACTGATGAAGGGGAGCATGGAGGGACGACTGACGGGGGAGAAACTACGGAGAGAGTGTCTCGAAAGCGGCCGTATGAAGAGTCATGCGACAACGGTGGGAGCGGCGGAACGGCTATGAAAAGACATCGAGGAGGTTCGGAAGACGCGGGCATGACGAGGACCGAGGATCCAGAGTCGGCTTAAGGCGATGATGGATGGGGAATCATTTCCATCAAGTCGGTCGTGACTGGGGGTTTTTGGGGGACATCTTTCATCATCATCACGTGGTTGCTATCTATGGAGCCTGTAGAGGGATGCACGCTGAAGATTTCCGCATCTTGGCCAGAAAATTTGGTGTTGAGGTTGGGGAAACGTAAAAGCTATTCATACTTGCTGGAGAAATAAACAACTTTTTATTTTATTTTCAAAAGCTTACTCCTAGGGCAGCTTGTAAGATTGATAAGCAAGTAAGGAGCTTCGAATGCCCATCAAAGGATCTTCCCGAGAGGTGCTTATTCGAGGTGACAGGTTTTGAGACAGTGACGGCCTCAAGTCTAGGGTAGTCAATTAACGGAAAACTCGGCGTCGCCAAAGCCAAGCTTTGCGACGTGGCTGTGAGTGGCGCCCGTGACGTAGACGCAGCTCCGGTGCGGTCAAAAACAAGTCGGCCAACGAGGCGCAAGAATGGCAATGGCATTGCCTCAATATTTCTGTCTAGGTCCAGTACGTAATCAGGCTGTGCGCCGCGCCCGGCTCCTGAACGAACTGGCTGGCATTCCACCACCTCCAACGGCAACGACAGTATCCTCGACGTTCAACGCCCCAACGAGCTTTCTCACGCACCCTCGAAAAGGTCCACGTCCGTTGTGAGCGTCTTCCGTGAACAGAGCGTATCGTTCCTCGTTGAATCGTCTTCTCGTATCTTGGCCTTCTCCGCAACACTCTCCGTCGGTACCTTATTGAGTTCGTGCGCTGCCACCTCTGGGTCCCAGTTCCCACTCGCCTACCCCCCCACGATCTCAACCCTCGACCTGGAACCTTCAACCACGACTGCGCAGCGACCGATCGACGCTTCTAGCGGAATTGGTCACGGTCTCCCACCCTTCCCGGTTCCCCTGTCTTGTCAATAAGTGTTGCGCCATCATTGTACCGTTGTCGACAGTTGGAGGTAGTCTGCATCTTTGCGACTGCGCTTCTACACCCGAATCCAACCCAATAGCCGCCCTAATTCCCGCGTCAACCCCCCTCAACCGCCCAGCATGTCCAAGGTAATGCGAAGTGTCAAAAATGTGACCAAAGGGTATTCTAGTGCTCAGGTCAAGGTTAGAGAAGGTACGCATTCTCTGATGGTGATGCTTAAAACCACCTGTCCATACTGATGCCAGTCATCAACAGCAACAAGCAACGATCCATGGGGTCCGACCGGCACTCAGATGAGCGAAATCGCTCAAATGACCTACAACACGTATGTGACCGCATCTGAAACTCGCTGCCCCACGACCTCTGTACTGATTCGATGTGGCGTCAAGATCAACCGAGTTCTACGAGATTATGGACATGGTTGACAAGCGTTTGAACGACAAGGGTAAAAACTGGCGACACGTTCTCAAGGCATTGAAGGTTCTCGATTACTGCCTCCACGAGGGCTCCGAGCTGGTAGTCACTTGGGCGCGCCAAAGCATTTACATCATCAAGACTCTGCGGGAGTTCCAGTACATCGACGAGGAGGGCCGTGATGTTGGACAGAATGGTATGGTGCGCGGAACTCACCTGCTACTCCTAGGCTGACCCTCTCTAGTTCGCGTTGCTGCAAAGGAACTCACTTCACTCATCCTGGATGAAGAAAGGTTACGCGCCGAGCGGAGTGACAGGAAGACCTGGAAATCGCGTGTCACTGGACTTGACGAGTTTGCGCCCCAGCACGCCGAACCCTCACATCAACATCGAAAGCCCCGCGAGCACAGGAGGCAGATGCCTGATGAGGATGATACGGAGTACCGCTTGGCCCTGGAGGCGAGCAAGTATCAAGAGGAGGAGGATAGGAAGAGGCGAGAAGGTCGACAGACCGGGCCCGACGACGATGACGATTTGCAAAAGGCGATCAAGCTGAGCCAGGAAGAGGAGGCGAGGAGGCGGAAGGAGCTTGAAGAGACCAATGCTGCATCCCTGTTCGATGACGATCCTGTGCAGACGTCGCAGCCACAGTACACTGGCTTCAACCAGGGATACCAGCAAGGACAACCGGTGGACTTCTTCGCCAATCCCATCGAGCAGAATCAGATGCAGAACCAGCAGACTGGCTTTGTGCCGAATGCCTACACCGGATTCCAGCAAACACAGCCTACGGGTTTCCAGCCAAATTACAATGCCACCAGCTTCGGAATGCAGACAGGCATGGGCATGGACCCGTACGGGCAGCAGCAGCAACAGAACCTGCAAGGATTCCAACCTCAGCCTACCGGCTACAATCCATACGCGCAGCAGCAGCAGCAGCAGCAGCCACACCAGTTGTCGCTGTCTTCACCAGCTTCTCCTGAACCAACCCTCCTCCAGCCTGGTAGTAATAACCCTTGGGCCACTACGAACAGCCAGATGCAGCAGCCGCAGTCTCTACAACCCACTCCCACTGGATCCAACAACCCTTTCGCTCAATTCAACCGCCCACAGTCAGCCAAGCCCAATCCTATTACCTCCCTTGGGTCCCTTCCGGAACAGAAGAGCCTGAGTACCTTTAACCAGCCCCAACAGCAAACGCTGCAGCAACAGCCTTCTTTTGGCCAGTCTCAACCCCAGTTCTCCACCCCTCAGAAGGAGATGAACGAGCACGAGTCCCGACTCAACACTCTTCTGGCTTCGGGAGATGGCATGGATACGTTTGGCAATACTGGAAATCTTCGCATCCCTGCTCAACATACCGCTCCTGGAACCTTCGTCAACAGCGCCGGCGCTGGTATCAACCGAATCAACCCCGATGCCACTGGCAGCAACCCTTTCCTCCGCCAACAGTTCACCGGCATGCCGAACATCAGCTACGGCAGCCAGATCCCTGCCGCTACTGGCCCTGCCGGTATGAATGGGGGCAGCACCAATAACCCGTTTGCTGTTCAGCATCATCAGCAGCAGCAGACTCCGGGCCAGGATCTAATTCAATTCTAATCTGAAACCGTCACTTCAGCTCAAAAAGCCATCATCTCATACCATCAGCTGGGCTCCCTTATATACTCAGCTTTCTCCAACCCCACGGTCCTCTTTCAACTTTTCTCGATTTATTCCCAGGTTTCACGGGCGAAGGACGGTTCACCCTGTTTATAGTACCGACATGGATTCAACTTGTGTTCTTGTGTGGGAGGTTTGTTTTGCCATGGAGATTGGAAGCTTGTGATGGTCCATCGGGTATTTAGACAGCGCGCCCTCCCGCATTCAAAAAATCTAGATTTGGTTCAATTCTATGCTCCTGTAGAAATGCCCCATACTCGGCGCTTGGTGTAGCCAACGACTTCCGTAGCTCCTAAGCAACTGTCACGCAACAAAGCGGCGCGGTCCTTGTTCGTCCCTCCGCATGATGTAGACCTAGGCAGTCCCAGCCTTTTCATTATTGTCTGAAGGTGTGTGGGACGAGCCGAGCGGCAGCTGTGCGGCTTCTCACGGAGTCTTATCCTTGGCTCGGCGAAGCCTCCACCTCCTAGCCTGGACAGGGGAAGCGCTCACTATACCTTGATCAGATTGGCCATAGCGGATCAAGCACTCCTAAGCCTAGATTGCTGCTCGTCGATGGTCATGGCTTCTTGGGTTCTTTGCGATCTGTGTTCCTGCCATTCGTATTTCGGGACTAGCCGGCCTCCTCCATCATCTGAATGAACTCATCTAGATTGACGCCCCCTTTACCGTCATGGTCTAGGTGCTCGATCATGCTTTGGATCTCCTCGTCGCTCATTGTCCTGTCTTCTTTGATATCCTGCGCCAGCCGTCTCATATCCTCGAAAGAGATGATGCCGTCGCCGTCGTAATCAAACATGTTGAATACTTTTGTGGCTTCCTCGCGGGGATCGCGGTTGCCGAGCAATTTTGAGGCGCATAACCTGAACTGATCGGGATAGACGTAGAGTCGGTTCACGGGGCAGCTGTGAGGGTCTTGCCAGTCTTGAGGAACGCTGCCGTAGTCTTCGAGTTCCTTGAAGAACTCGGGTTTCGCCAGATCGAAGCCGAGAGCTGCCAACGCGTGACGAAATTCATAGCTGCTTAACCACCCCTTCTTCTTCATGTCCATGAGGTCGAACTGGGTTGAGTGAGGTGTGAGCAAGAAGACGCTGGTGACGGGGATTTAGAGCGACCTACGACTTCATCGATATGTTCCCTGTCCTCCTCCGGAATATTGTTGTATTCTTCATTATTCGACACTTGAGGAGCGACAGGTCGTCGGCTTTGAGGGGCACTATTTGAGACGCCACCCATTTGCCGTAGTGGAAAGGTAGACCGTGGTGTTGTGTGAGGATTCATTCTTGAGGGCGAACAAAGGAGGTGATGAGGCGAGTTGAAGCAGGTGGCTGGGGCGACGATGGGCTGTTGAAGAACAACATTCGGCGATTGAGAGCGAGATGCAAGTCGGAAGAGACAGAACGGGCTGGGAAAAGAAGCTACTCGAAGGCGCGAAGCTAAATGACAACACAGGTGACGATGCGCCAGCTGGCTTTGTTATTCTCTGTAAGAGGATGTAGATTTGTTTGTGCGAATATGCAAGAAGAGCTAGAGTGGATGCGACGCGGCCGAACTGCGACGCGGTCTCCGTCCAAGCTCGAGCTCGTCGCGATCATGGGGGCCTTAACGCGGCCAGAGGGAGACGGTGCTTTCAGGGGATGGTCCAGTGACCGGTCACAGTGGCCGCCAGTGGTCGCCAGTGACCGCAGCAGCAGCAGAGACACCTCACCTAGGGCAGCAGCTCAAGTCTGCCTTGGTACTTTTTGTCCAAGTACTGCTCCAGGCATCCCATAGGCAACAGTGACCTGCCTGCGTGTATCACAATCCGCCGCGCTCATTGGCGGTCGTTAGTCAGCACCACCTCGACGCCCAATGAAAGCGCAAAGTTATTGTCTGAGGCAGCAACGCGGCGCTGCCAGAAGCACCAGATTAGCACGCTCAAAGGGAAAAAAAAAAGCTGGCTGGCAACCGACCTGAGCTTCTCTCGGACCTGGCCTCATTCCCTCATCGCCACTGTCAACCATCCAGCCGAAGAGGTTGAAATAGGGCACCTTTCGCCCCGCCTCGTCCGTTTTTGGCTCGAGCATCCCTTCCTTTCAATTATTTCTTTTCCTCTAGCAGGACCAAATCTGGTGCTGCACTGTCTCCGCCCTTCTGCCCAAACTCCTGTACCCTGTGAGTGGTCGTTGACGAGTGGATCAAGCTCTTCAGCAGAAGCGCGACCTCCTCGGTCACGAAGCTTGGGGTGAGCATCATCGAACAACCATCGATTGCCATCTCGGTACCGTGTGCGTGCGCGTTGCCGCTTGCGCAGCTGTCGCTTGCTTTTACTCGCCAATCGACTCTCGACGACGAGCTCGCCGCGTTGAGAGGCTCTAGCGCGACGGGATATTGAGACTGACGTCGACCCTGCAAGTCGACAATACAAAGTCCATCCCCGACCCGCACCACACCTCCCTATTCACCATGTCGTTCGGAGGCGCTTTCGGCGGCTTCGGCCAGAACAACAATAACAACACCACCAACCAGTCGACTTTTGGCGGGTTTGGAGCGAACAACAACAACACCACCCCAGGTAAGTCGACACGTCGGCTCGGGCTCGATGACGGCCGGTATTGACGGGATTACTCTCAGCCTTTGGATCCAGCAACGCTGGATTTGGCCAGAACAACACTTCTGGTAGCACCCTTTCTGGTACCACCCTTTTTGGGGGCAGCAACACTACCAATGCTGCTGGCGGCTTCGGCTCATTGGGTACGCTTACGCCTCAGCTTCGGCCGTCATCGATCCTCGATTTCCATAGACATTCCGGCGCATCATGATTTCCATTGCTAACAGTTTGTAGGATTCGGTGCGAACACGGCCCCTGCTTTTGGAAGCAAACCTTCGTTCGGGTCAACTGCCGGCAATACAGGAATGTTCGGCGCTTCTACAACAAACAACAACAACAGCAACAACACCACGTCGGCCTTTGGAGGGTTTGGAAGCAATAACAACAATAATACTGCCTCCACATTCGGAGCCACCAATACGGCCGGAACCAGTTTGTTCGGAGGTGGCAATGCTGCCAAGCCTGGTGGGTTTGGCGCGACCACCAACACTGGCGCGTCATTGTTCGGTGGAGGAAACACGACCACGACGGCTGGATTTGGTGGTGGCTTCGGTGCTTCTAACAATACTCTTGGAGGCGCCGCAGGTGACCCCCCCGGCACCGCTGTTACCCCTTTCCAAGCCCATACCGAGAAGGAGCCCAATAGCACCTCCAATCAGTCCAACTCCTTTCAGAATATATTGTTTCAGGACCCTTACAAGAAGTGGTCAGCCGAAGAGCTGCGGTTAGCTGACTATGTCCAAGGTCGAAGGCACGGCAATGCCAGCGGTGGAGGTGCTTTCGGCGTGAGCTCTTTTGGAGGTGGCTTTGGCTCGAATGCAACTACCACCACTCCTGCCTTTGGCGCCAGTGCAACAAACACCGGTGGTGGTGTGTTTGGATCTGCCAACACCGCCAACAACAACAATAACACAACCTCTACTTTTGGACAGACTGGCGCCTCCGCCTTTGGTGCCCCCAACAATAATACCAACACCGGTATGTTCGGCGCCAACAAGCCTGCCACTGGTGGCATGTTCGGTAACGCTGCGAACAACCAGCAGCCTGGCACAATTTTCGGCAACACGAGCAATACTAATACCGGTGGTTTCGGCGCTGCGAACAACGCTGGCTTTGGCGCTGCGAATACCAATACTGGTACAATGTTTGGAGCGGCGAACAATGCCAACGCCCAGAAGCCCGCCGGATTCAGCTTTGGCAATCCAACCACCAATACTACTCCAGGTTTCGGTAGTGCGAATGCTGGATTCGGCGCTGCAAACACGAATGCCAACACAGGTGCTAGCCTCTTTGGCGCTGCCAACACTGCTCAACAGAATACAGGAGGCATGTTCAGCAACAACGCTAATCAACAACAGAACACCGGTAACGCGTTTGGCAGCGCATTTGGACAAAACAACAACCAGACTCAGCAAACAGGAGGCATGTTCGGAAGCGCACAACAGAAGCCCGCTACAAGTCTTTTCGGCTCCTCCAACACAAACACAACCGGTGCCGGTCTCTTCGCCAACAACAATCAGCAAAACACCGGCGCTTTTGGCACTACTAACAACAACAATGCTGGAACCAGCCTCTTTGGAGGAGCGAAGCCCGCTACTGGTACTGGAATGTTCGGGAGCAGTACTACGGCTACAAACAACGCCACCGGAACTGGAATCTTCGGAGGTCTTGGTTCTGGCCTTCAGAACCAGCAAAATACCGGCACAAGTCTCTTCGGTGCTTCGAACAACCAGCAACAGAAGCCCAGCATGTTTGGGACCTCCAACACGGGAGGTGGGATTTTTGGCAGCTCAAACAACCAGAATCAGGGAGCCGGCATGTTTGGTTCCAGCTTGAACAATCAGCAACAGCAGAATACGCTTGGAGGCTCAATCTTGGGGAACTCGCAAAACAACGCACCCCAAGGCCTCACTGCAAACCTTAATGACGTTTCAGCTTATGGCACACCGTCTCTCTTTGCTGGCGTAGGTGGAAATGAAGTCCAAAACCCCGGACCTCTCGCCACTCCTTTGAACGGCAACTCCAAACCCAGAAGAACATCCATTCTTCCCATGTACAAGCTCGCTCCCGCCTCTGCTTCTCGCTTTAGCACTCCCCAGAAGCGAGGAGGTTACGGCTTTTCTTACAGCTCCTACGGAACTCCTGGAGGAAGTCCCGCCAGCAGCATTGCTAGCACCCCCGGTACCTTGGGTCGCAGCTTCCTTGGCTCGAGCGTGGGTGGATTGAGCAAGAGTATGTCTGTCAACAACCTCCGTCGAAGCTTTAATACAGAGGACAGCATTCTGGCCCCTGGTGCCTTTTCTGCTGGGTCCCAGCCCCGATGGTATGGAAGCACTGGATCGAAGAAGCTTGTCATCAACCGAGATATTAGAAGTGATCTCTTTTCTACTCCACAGAAAGACAAGACCGATTCGAACGCCCGGAAACTCCATAAGCGCGTGAGCTTCGATACCAGCAACGTCGAAGTTGACGATGGAACCCCAGTCCGAGCCCTTCCCGCCCCTGAAGACGTTATGACTTCGCCGGCTGAGGAAACCCCTCGCCAGAACCGGGCGGGCAACGGCTCCAACGGTTCCAAGACCCCTGAGATGGAGCAAGTGAACGGCAAGGAGTTGACGATAGTACAGGAGGAGGATCACTCCGTCGCCCCTGCGGTTTCTGTCACTGGCCGTGATACTGTCCCTGGGCAATATTGGATGCAACCTCCCAAGGATGATATCCAGAACCTAAACAGGATGCAACGCCAAAGGATCGCCGAGTTTACTGTGGGTCGCGATCATGTTGGATACATCACCTTCAAGGTCCCAGTTGACCTCAGCAACATTGACCTCGACGAAATCTGCGGAGGCATCATTCAGCTTGAGCCTCGGTCTGCCACCGTGTACCCCATCTCCGCGAAGAAACCCCCTGTCGGCAAGGGGCTCAATGTTCCCGCCAGGATCAGCCTTGAGCAGTCCTGGCCCCGTGGTGGCCGTGACAAGCGAGTTGCTAGCGATCCTAAGCGCTTCAACAAGCATGTGGATCGTCTTAAGGGCATCGAGAACACTGCTTTCGAGAGCTACGACAAGGATACTGGTGTTTGGGTCTTTGCTGTTGAGCATTTCACGACCTACGGTCTCGACGACGACGACGATGAATCTGACACCGAACTGGAAAGCGCCGTTGCACCTGTCGCAGAGTCTCAGGATATGAATCTGGATATGTCGCCCGACAACTCGATTATGGAAGATGACACTTTTGACTTTAGGCGGCATCGAGGGCTCCCTGGAGCGTTTGTGGAAAGCGCGGTGTATGAATGCGATTCCGCTGCCAAGCCGTCTTTTTTAGGGCTTAGCTCCGCGGATTCTGCACTCAACGACGTCAGGTTGTCTCTCGAAGAAGAGCAGCCCGCTGACATGGGTGAAGAATATGACTTGTCCGAAGACGAAGACGTGGCGAGATCTTCGACCGGACAACATCTTGCCGCGGAGCACAACGATGCCTCGTCCGAGATAGGCCAGGAGTACCCCAAGATCACTCCCGGTGGCGTTCTCAGAGCCAGGATGCGAGCGATGAAGGAGTCAGTTGGTCCTTTGAGGCTCGAGGTTGCAGATGGCGACGATTGGGAAGAAATGCTAAGGAAGACTGTCAGCCCTGTCAAGAGGGATCGGCAGTTACTGAGGGAGCTCAACGAGTCCCCATCTAGAAAAAGCGGCTTGTTAATCGACTTTGGTAAGAGCGGAGAGGGCGACTTGTGGAAGTCGTCGATGTGGAGGAATAGCACGACAAAGAATGACAGACTGGATGGATTTGCAGCAAGCACTCTGGGCATGGATAAGGGACGTGGGTTTGCTACCAGCATCGACCTGATGAATTCACTGTTCGAGAAGCCCAAGCCTGCATCTCACAATTTGCGAGCTTCTGTGCCTGGCAAAGGCTTCCCCAAGGTCGGTTCCCTGGCTGTGATTTGACTGTCTTACAGAATATGTGCTGGAGGCTCATGTATCTATGACTTTATATGAATTGAATGCTAAGGTTTTTGATTTGATTAGTGGCCCTACGAGCGACAAGATAAGACTCTTGCTATGCGCGAAGAGGAGAAGACTTTTCACGACGCTGGCCGTCCAACCTGGGGGCCAGACGAGTCCCTTGTCGTAACGAGACCGTTTGTTGAGCCTTCGACCTGGCGCCGGGGCAAATCGGGTTCCGGTCTTCTCTCTTTCAAACGACCGGTCCGCACTGGAAAGCAGGAGGTTCGCATTGGAACCTTCTCGACTGAGCCGTCAAAGAAATATCTCCAGACCCAGGACGATATGACGGAGATTCGGGTTATGGATGATGTTCCTGTTGCTTCGATCAGCGCCCCCAGCCTGAAGCAGGTCTTTCACCACAAAGACATGAACGACCCTGCCAGCATCCACGAGAAGCAGGTGTGGGACCTGGCAAGCATTCTTTTCGACCCTATCGAAATCAAGGATCCAAAGCAGTCCGAGAGTCGAGTCAGGAGGATCAAACTTTCTCAATTCTGGACGGAGCTTGTTGATCCCATCTCATTAACGAGCATAGGACTTGCTGGCTCTGACGAGGAGAAGGCCGTTGCTTGCCTTGCCGGACATCGTATCACGGAGGCATGCAGGCACCTTCTCGATGGCAAAAACTTTCGCTTGGGCACCCTGGTTCCTCTCATCGGCACCAGCGATGCAGCAAAGAAGGATATGCGAGAACAGCTCAGGGCGTGGCACGGTTCGAACATGCTGTCCGAATTCTCCGAGCCTGTCCGAAGCATCTATGAGCTTCTGAGCGGGAATGTATGCGTCTGCGAAGGTATGAAGGGCGTGCCTGCTGAGGATCGATTGGACTCTTTCGTGATTTCGAAGAAGTTTGGTCTGGACTGGAAGCAGTCTTTCGGTCTCCGTCTATGGTACGGCATTGCGGAGCAGGAAGATTTGGCAGCCGCCGTCTTGAAGTACAAGAACGACATCGAGCAGGAGAGGGAATACCTGCCTCTACCCTGGTACATTAACCAAGGCGTTAATCTTTTATGGGATGATGCCGACGCTGATCGCCGCCAAGATCTCATGTGGGGTCTTTTGCAGCTTTATGCGGATGACGGTACCGATTTGGAGGCTGTCCTTCGCCCAGAGAACTCCCAACTTTCGCCTCTGGACATGAGGCTGACCTGGCAGCTTGGTGTAGCGCTGGCGTCGACCGGTAAGGTGTCGTTTGGCCGGGACAAAGCCGAGAAGGCAGATGCTGCAACCATTGCCTACGCTGCTCAGTTGACGAGTGCTGGAGAGTGGCTGGAAGCAGTCTTCGTCCTACTCCACTTGAGCAACTCAACGGCACGAACAATGGCTATTCAGGAGCATCTGTGCCGACATGCGGCCCTGATCGGCGACGAGTCGAGCGCAGCGTTTGACGCTCTGACGGAGAGGTTCTGTATCCCTGAAGACTGGATCTGGGAAGCACTTGCTCTCTATATGCGCAGCGTCAAGAAGAATCCTTCTGCCGAGGTGCAGTGCCTTCTTCGCGCTGGATCGTTTGTGGAAGCCCATCGCGTTTTGACACAACAGGTCGCGCCGCTCGCCATCATCGAGCGGGACTATGCCAAACTATCTTCGCTGATATCTCAATTCGAGGACTGCCAAGAGACTATCAGGGAGTGGACCCTTGGTGGGGATATTTACAGCCATTTCCTCATGCTCCTAGAGCATCGAACGAAGGGCGAGATTGCACCCATGGCGACCTTGGAGAAGCTACTGTCCGGCCTTTTTGCCATGAACCAGCACACGCCCAACTCTGAGATTTTGAGATACGCAGCTATTTCCGACATGGCGGATGAGACGGCGAAGGAGGTTATCAAAGCGACGAAGAAGAAGCAGGTACGTGAAGCGGATGTTGAGCAGCTCTGCCGGTGTTGGAGGCTAACGAAGTTGCAGGGTACGGAGCTTCGCTCAAGGATCCTCAACTTGCCACTCACACAAGATCGTTTGCTGGCATACTCGGTCGATCTAAGCATGGATAGGTATAGAGAGGTGATGTCCTATTAGAAAGAGGATGAGCACGCGACGGGCATGTGCTTCTGGACTTGGTAGTCCTTTAATTCATGGTGTTGGTCTGGAGTTGGAGAACAACGAAACGATGGGACTGTGGTGGTAGGAAAATAGAGCGCGGAGAGAAGAGGTGCGATGTGCCTGACGAAAAGTGTAGGATTATTATAGCATAGCATAGATAGTGTAGCACAACAATTGTTGGATCGGGGTCATCTCTCTTGTGGCTCACCGGTCTTGGGTGACCCAAACTATTTCCAGTGTAATCGTCCACGTCAAACAATGGATGCGTGGCTGGCACGTGCTGACATTGACGGCATCGATTCTAATTAAAACTTTCTTTGAATTCATTGCATTAAAGCGTACAGTTGCTATTCTGGCGCTGTAACTTCGTAGCCGGAGGGAGGTGGGTTTGTATTAAGATCTATTGAGAGCGCCCGAGTATTTCCAACCTTGCGACAAACCTCGACGGAACAAAATACAAGACACCACCCAAACTCGAGCCTGGAACCAGAGTTAAAATCCCTTCTCGTCATCGGACTGTCCACGATCAATTTCAATCAATCAATCAATCAATCAATCAATCATGTCCAAGCCCAAGAACTGGCCGGACGCATTCCCATATCTCCGCTCTCCTCTCCACGCCAAAGACCTCACCCCCTCCCAACTCCAAACCCTCCGCACCAAACCATCACCAACCTCCTCTTCCTCCACGCCAACCATCTCCCCCTCTCTCACCCTCACGCCCTGCCCCCTCGTCAAGATCGCCCGCATCACCACCCCCTGCCACCCAGCCCACAACCAGCACGGCCTCTTCGCGACCCAGGCCCTCCGGCCGGGGAGCTTCATCCTCCCCTACCTGGGCCGCGTGCATCCGGGCCGCTCCTCGTGCCAGACGAGCGACTACGACCTGTGGCTCGAGCGCGACGCGGACGTGGCGGTGGATGCGGCGAGGGAGGGCAACGAGGCGCGGTTTGTGAATGATTATCGCGGCGTGAGGGAGAGGCCGAATGCCGAGTTTGGGGTTGCGTGGTGTGAGCGGTGGGGGCAGCTTTGTGTGGGCTTCTGGGTGGTCAAGGGGGGGAAGGGGATTAGAAAGGGGGAAGAGATTGTCGTGAGTTATGGGAAGGGGTTTTGGGAAGAGAGGAAGGGTGAAGAGGAAGAGGAGGAGATGAAGGAGGAGGATGGGGGACTATGAGCTGGGGGTCGATCACACATGAGCCCCATAGATCGATGTGCTCTCGTGCGCTTCGTGGGATGGCGCCATCATATTCCTGCTGCAGTGAGGAAGACTAGAAGCGGAAATCCGTATTCAGACAAGTGTCGCTCAGCAACTCCCATCTCAGATATAGGTAAAATTACAAAGATACCCTCCTCTAATAAGAAAACACCACCCCTTACGCCCTCCGACACGTCAAGTCTTCTTCTGCAGGACATGCTCCAACATCTCGAGCTGGCTCATTTCCGTGGTGGAAAGCTCCTGGCTCTTCTCGCTCGCCGGCAGCTCTGGCCGCTTCTCTCCCTCGGAGCCGACCAACTCTTGACGCTTCGGTGGTTCAGTGCCAACGAGTTCTTGACGTCGTTTCGGTTCCACACCGGCGAGTTCCTCGTGCCTCTCTCCTTTGGCACCCTCGAGCTTTTGGGGCTTTTCCTTTATCGTTCCGCCTAGTTCTCGAGGTCTTTTGTTTGGATCTGACCCAGTCAGCTCTTTAGGTCTGTCGTTTGGATCCGTTCCAACCAACTCCTTCGGTCTATCCTTGGGATCTGTTCCAATGAGCTCCGGTAGGCCCTTCTTTTCTGCGTTCCCCGACCCCTGAGACGTGGCATCTGCTGCCATAAAGTCCCAACCTCGAGCCTTTTGGTCAGGGGGTAAAGCCAATGCCGTGCTGCCTAGTGCATCCCATTGCCAAGGATGTTTGGAATCTGCGAGGGCCGGCTCCTGAGGTCGTTCAACCTCCCTGATCGCCACATACTGCCGCTTGTTTTCAATGGCTTCTAGCTCTTTCGGCCACTGAGCTTTTGTTCCGGCCAATTCCTTGGGCTTCGAATTGTCGACGGCATATGGGTCATCCTCTTTCATCCTCTCCACTCCCTCCGACTTTCGAGAATTGCCTGGCGGAGATCCGACCGGGGTTTCTGGATCAGTCTGGCCTAGCTTGGGACCCTTGCGTGTGCTCCTCTTCCAGAAGACGAACCCAAAACACGCAAATACTGCAAATGACAATGGCAAGCCTAGACCAAGGCCTACCCCCAGACCGAGCGGGCTGGGACTCTTGCTGCTGTTGCTACTGTTGTCGCTCCCGGTAGCAACCGCTCTCGCAGACCCTGTGGCGGTTCCGATGGCCGCAAAATTGGTAGCAGAGGCATTGCAACCCACATCCTTCAAGAGAATGGCATCGGTCCCAGAACAGAACCCATCCGCCCAAACGTCACCGTCCTTTACATCGCTCCCTCTACAGCTGTGGGCGATACAGCATCCTAAAATCCCTACGTTGGCGTTGTTGCACAAGCAAACAGTATCCGTGGAGTTGCAGCCATTGGTCTTTTCGCCCGTGATCATGAATTGGTCGAAACAAGAATTCTTCCAAACGAGGAGGTTAGCAACGATGGAATCTTGCCACGCCTTCTGACCAAGGAATGACTTACTGCGCAGTCGGGCAAGCCACCGGCTACGACAACGCTCGCCGCAGAGAGCACAGCAACAAGAAGCACTGCGGCTTTTGAGAGGCGAGCCATCGCGATGCGATAGTCAATCGGAATACTTGATCATTTCGGGCCCCGCGAGAGGAGAAAACGGAGTCTTTATCGCACTGCCCGTTTCCCTTGAAAGCCATCACCAAAGCGGAAGTGGGCTTGAGCAGCTGGGCAGCGAATGTCAGCCACCTTGCGCCATGGAGGGTATTTTGCCTACGATGGATCGAGGTTCTTGGCACGGAAACGGTGAATATTGGAAGTCGATTAGCTATGCTGGGGTGGTTTGTTCAAGTGATTGGGGGTTCTGGGGAAATCATGGCTGAAAATAAGCTTAAGTTGAGCTTGAAGCGATTGCTGGCTCTGCAGACGGGAAGCTGATTCAAACCAATATTCGGTGTTTGGCATTCGTCGTGGTGTCGGCATCCTTGGTGATGGAGTAGATATCCGTTCAGTAATGTGTAGTCGAACGTCATCTCAAAGGCAGGTCTCTCTGTCTTTCCTTGACAAACGTGCAACATCATGTGACAAACTCCGGCGGGCTCGATCGTCACCATCGCACTTCCGCCCTTTGAACATGGCCCAGAACGAAGCCATCCAACCACCTCACGAAAGTCTTCATACTTCATTCAGCATTGCGACGGCGCCGCTAGTGCGCAGCAGGATTCGAAACTAAAACGTGCAGCAACCTCGTGGGTGTTTCCTAATCGGGTAAGCGCCGCGAGCATCCTTGGATGGTGATGGCTTCGCCTTTATGGCCTGGATTTACGGCTTGTATTGTCAGCTTCAAGTGTCAGCTCGCGATTCCGAAATGAAGCGAAAACGAATTGAAAATGAGTATAAATAGCTTTGATATCCCCGGCTTCTGTCATTTAGATCATCGACAAACCATTTAACCAACTTAGCCGCCTCCATTACCCCCATCACCTCACACACAACATCAACCTCTTACAAGTTGTCAATACTACTAAGGAAATACTTCCCATCATGACCCAAAACTCGTCTGCTCCCCGCATCGTGCGAACAGCCCACGATGCCTCTGGCAAATCCATCTTCGTCGAGGATAGCCACCCAGAGCCCTTTCACCCCTTCGGCCCCCAACACACCGGCTTCACCGTGTATGACACGCGCGCCTCCGTCCCGGCCAACAACACAGACTCTGTTCTCCCCTCCTCAAATGCTATCCCGCGATGTCCTCCTCGAGGGGCCAACTTCTGCATGACCCAGATCAACCCCGGCGGCCAAGCGCCAATGCATCGCACCCTCAGTCTCGATTACTGCATTGTCATGTCGGGGGAGATCGTGTTGAGTCTTGACGGTGGGGAAGAGAAGACGGTCAAGGCCGGCGAGGTCATTGTGCAGCAGGGCGTGAACCATTCATGGACTAACAGGGGAGCTGAGCCCTGCAGAATGATGTTCGTCATGCTTGGGTCCGAGAAGATTGTGTTGAAGGACGGGACGGCTCTGGAGGAGACAGTACTCGGTATTGAAAAAGGTTTATCTTCGTCCAACTAGATATACCTCAGAGCATAGAGCACCCATCGGCTACCTACTATAGGAGCCTAAACGTTATGATAGGAAATAGGGCAAGTTGCTTTAGATGATAGACAGAGATCCCAAATTTGACTTCATCCCTGTGCAGTCTCGTATCTTCTCAAACACCGCTTGCGCGGCCGCCTTCTGTGATTCTGTCGCCATTCCCTCAGGTGCCTTGATGATCTTCATCGGCCACAGCAGGAGATAGGCCCCGATCGCTTGACAACTGGGAACGCCCGAGTCAACACATCGGCCAATGCTGTCGACGTCCCCAAAAGTTTGTGGGACCGTCGCCAGGATGCCCTCCGCGAGTAGCTCGACCGTAGATAGTGACGAGTCTTCCCAGATGGCAAGGTCGACTTCTGAAATGGGAGGTCTTTCTGAGTCGGGTATTTGCCCTGCTCGGCGTATGCAGGCAAGCAGTTGCTGGTGCAAGATGATCCGTGCCGTTCTGTGATAGTTCCACTCATATGCCATCCAGATGTCGGGATGGAGCTCAATGGTTTCCGGAAGACGGGAAATAGCTGCTTGTTCACCGGTCGCTTCGTGCTTTGAGATGGTCCTGAATGACCACTTCGGGTTCTGGCGCCATTCGACAGCTACCCTGTCGACCCAGAGCATCTCCTCGATCAAGTCGACAAGCTGAGGATAGGGGAGCTCGTTGCTATCCAGGGCCTCAAGCGCTTGATTGGCTCTTTGACAGATGGTCGAGATTTCCAAACTGTCCTTCTCCAAGTGCACGAACGACATATCCTCGTTCAGGGCATCCAGCCAGTCTCTGGAGTCGGGGAGAGGACCTAACTGCTTCGCAAGCTGCTGTTTTTGCTAGCCGACAGAACGCTCAGCGATTTGCTCCTACGAGAGAGGGAGCAAACTTACCAAGCGATGGTGGGCGAGTCGAAAAAGACCCCATCCTCGGGGGTCGTGAAACTGTTCATGCCCGCGCAGTCGAAGAATGTGTGCCATACCTTGCGCGTGAGACCCCAGTGTTGATGTTTCAGGTATGAAGAGACTCTGTAATCGTGAGACACTGACTTGACACCTCAATTTGGTTCTCTTACCTCGAAAATATCGAGCATCACCACCGCCATCAAATCGTAGTCGTCTGGTGTCTTCCCTCTTTCTGCCAAGGACTTGCCCAGCGCCTTGAGCGCCAGCCCATAGCTCTCCACCGCTTGTTTTTCCAGTTCCCCCGAGTTCTGGTCCCTCGAGAGGTCTGCAAGCGAGGCAGCCTGCACGGCATAGCGCAATGCATATCGACCTTCGACGTTGACCTCCTTGAACAAGCAGGGGAGGTGCTCGAGGAAACCCGGGGATGAAGACGAGGTGCAAGGAAATATCACATACTTGTCCATGAATCGAGAGACAGCTTGATCCACAGGCGATGACATGTCTTGCCAAGGCGGTGATTTGAGCCAGGGAAATGCCGAGGGTAGGCCAGGCTGGGGGCCACCACCACCACCACCACCAAGCATTGGAGCTGTGGGAGGTCGTTCAAGGGATCGACTCCTGGTGCGAAGGCTTCGAGGCGAAGAAGACGAGGCACTTGACGCAGATTGGCTCTTCGAGGCGACTTTGTCGGTCATGTCTTGGAATATCAGGTCCGCCTCGTCTCTGTAGCCCACGCACAGTTCGTTGCGAGAGATGCATCGCTGACACGACGGACGACCGCCATCGCACTAAGAGTGAGCGTCAATCCGAGTCTCCATGCCAACACTAACGGATCCCCGAGCTATCCAAGAAATACCTTGACGCGACGCTGGCGGCAGCGTAAACAGCCTCTGCTGCGGTGAGACATGATTCGAGATGCGTGTTGGTGGAAGTAAAAATCGCCGCGCTGACGCAGCTCACTATTAAATCGTCTCATAATGCCGCCTCATGTAGTTTCCGATCCCAGGCTTGCTTAGACTCGCGACAGTTCGTTCTGAAACTCCAATTTACAGGTAAGATTAAAACATTTCACGGTTCCCGTTTTATTTAGAAGTCAGTTCATTAGATCAACCAGTCCCTACTCCGTACAAGGTGTATCATACAGCCCCGGTCGCGAATTCTAAAATCACACGCTAAATTGTCAATCACGCATCCTCTCCTTCAGCGTCAACGTCCTCTTCCATCGGCTCGCCGTGATGCTCCGGCTCAACCTCGTCACCAGAGGCGTCCTGGTCGTTCTCTTCAATGACATTGCCATTCGTTTCTTCAGTGCCGGATACCAAGGCCGATGACTCCTTGACCGCCTGCTTTTCAACAGGCACGTCGCCATTGGCGGGGCTCTTGTTCTCGACAATGGGCTTGAGGCGATTCTGTCCTCTCCATCCGGGCGGTAGACCCGGTCCACTATCAGCGTTCCCGTAATCCGACTTTTTAGTCCCCTTCGGCCACCGCCCGGGGCCTCTGCCGGTGCCTCCTGACTTTCGCTTGGAGCTGCTTTTCGGACGGGAAGCTGTCGGACGTCGATTGCTTCCTCCACTTTGCTTTGGCTTTTTACTACTGTCGTTGTCATTATTGCTGTTGTTATTGTTGGTGTTATTGTTGTTGTTGCTGTTGCTGATGGTGCGAGGTGCCGGAGGAGGACGGCTGGCGCTTTGCCGAATGCGATCTGCTCGTCGTCCACCCGGGACGGGTGGGAAGACTTCGAATCGGATGGGAGGGATGTCTCGATATGGTAGCGTCCACGCAGGAGCATCTTCCTCTTTAGGGTCCTGAAGAGACGCATCCTCTTTGTCCTCCGGCGCCACCTTCTCGATAGATTCGACAGGCTCCTGACCGGTATCGCCGCTTGAATCCCTCGACTCCATCTTAAGTTCAACCCCCGATTCGGAAACGGCCTTCTTCTCGCTATTAAGGATCGGTTGACTCTCGGCTCCAACGGTGTTAGGGCCCTCCTGGATCTTTGCTTCATCATCCTCCCGGGGTGCGATGGTGTTGATAGGCGGGCCAAGCTCGTAGTTCATTGCGTTACTACGGCCCATAATATACGGCGTCCACGCGAGAGCTGTAGGCTTCAGCTGCACATACCCTTTGTTCTCCCACTTGGCCACGTACTGTCGGCAGTAGTCGACGTCGACTCTAAAGGCATATACCTTCGTCTGAGGGTCCCGGACCAAAGCTCGGAGGCCTTCCAGAGCCGATATCACATCATCGGGTGTCATGCCTGTATCGTCAGAGATCCGTTTAATACTCAAGCCGGCCTTCTTATGATCTTCTTTACCCATCACGTCCAGAAAGTACCGGCACAGCGCTAACCGCCAGTAATTCCGGTAGGATACCAAACCCATGTCCGACAAGGGCTTTTCTGGTGACCCGGTTCTCTTCTCGACTTTAGTGAGTAAATAGGAAAAGTCAATCAAAAGATTGCCATATCCCTTTCTTTGATGAATCGGTAACGTTAGAATGCACGAAACGTTATTCTGACTACTCGATCTCTTCTCCTTGGAGAAATATCCCACGAAATGATACCCATAGTGATCATATTCGCAGAGCACATAGAATAAAAAGGGTTCCACGTCGTAGTAAAGCGTCTTTGAGCCCAAAAATAGTTTTGCAAGAAGGCAGAGATTCTGACAATAGACCGGATTCTTGCGACCGTCCACCTCAAACACCGATATCGAATTATGGCGGTATATCTCATCACCGGGTGGATGTTTAACAGGACATTTCAGTTTGTGGCGCCAGGCGACATAATCCGAGTTGATATACTTTAGGCAAAACTCGCAGATGTAGAGAACACGGTTCCTACTGTATTCCGCTGGATATGGTGCCGCATACCAGGTGTCGATTTCCCAACCGCCAAACTCGATGCATTCGATCCGACTTGCATTGTCGCTGTGCTTCTTGGGCTTTCGAACGGGGACTTGAGCGTCTGCCTGCATGGTCATGATGCGTGCTCTCCATTCGTCTTCTGCTTTTTGCTTCGACAGGTCAAACTTGCGGCGGTCTTCGGGGGCCGGGAAGGTTTTTGTGGTATCTGCTTCAGCCGCCGTCAAGATGCCGCCGTAGGGTTTACCCTTCATCTCGTCAGTCTCTCTATCGAAGAAGGAGTAAAATGGTTGCGAAAAGGAGTCCGTCGTGAACGGGGTGGGAAGGATGGACACCGGAAGAGGAGGGAGGGGAATAGGAGCGGTGGTGCGGGGAGTTGCAGCTGGTCGGGGCGGTCTAGATCTGGGTGCGCTGCGTGGTGCACGTTTCCTATGTCGTTTTCTTCGCGACAAGATCTCTTTCAAGTTACCAGGCTTGACCTGTATCGTCAGCACCAAAGAAGTGCGTGTCCGCTTCTCTACCGTTACAGGTGGAGGTCGTGTTACTTTAAGCCTGAGAGCCCTTTGCTGCCTCCCAGTTTCGGTGGGGGTTTCAGTTTCCAACGTATCGTCGCGTGGGGAGTTGGGCTCCTGGGATTGATTCCTCCGCCGCTTCATGGGGGATGTGATACTTTCGTCGACTTCAACTGACGGTGTTTTTCGTTTCAGCAATGAGGGAGCACCGTCCGCGTTTACAGCCGCTTCGTTTGATACTGAATGAGCGACTGAGTCGCCATCTGAGTCGCCGTCTGAGTCACCATCTGAACCGCCGTCTGAACCATCGTCTGAACCATCGTCTGAACCATCGTCCGAACCATCGTCCGATCCCTCGTCTGAACCGCTGTCCGAGCCTCCGTCCGAGCCTCCGTATTCAAGTTGACTGGGTTGCGAATCATGAACGGCATCTAAAGCATCCGAGAGCTGTGATGTAGGAGCATCTTCCATTTCAACATCTTCGTTCAAATCCTCAGCCACAGAGTCTCCGTGGGAGCACTCCGGACATTTCCAGTTTTGGGGAGCTAGAAATGTAAGCATTAGGCCAAAGATCTTAGCTGAGGTGATTGACTTACAACCCTGTCCACTCAGTGCAGCAGCGTCGCGAGCACATTGTTGGTGGGCTAAGACAATTAGTACCACGCTCCACATCAATCCAAGGGACCATACCATTATCACCACATCCAGTGCAGGTCAAGTAGACCTCGTAGTTATCGCTAGGATCATCTTCTTCGTCCTGCTTGCAAAAAATGCAAGTATTCGGTGGCGCTGCCTCCGAACCGTCTACCTCCCCAGGCCCCCGGCCCTCTGCTTCCCATGGAGCTTCTTCCTCTGAATCCTCATCGGGTGCACTCGGTAAAGATGAATCATCACTAGAACCCTCTCCCTCTCTATCATGATCTTCTTTTTCTTCTTCTTCTTCTTCTTCTTCTCCATCATCATCATCTTCTTCTTCGTCGACAGGTTCCCCAGGCTTGAGTTTGACGGCCCCCACACCCTCAGCTTGATCATCCTCCTCCCCTGATGCATCCACATCTCCTTCTTCCTCTACTGGACTGGGTTTGCGTTCTTGGGTCCCGTCAATATCGGGTTGGCGTAACACAATCTGTTTATCCTCTTCGCCTTCGGCGTCCTCTTCACCCTCGGCGTCCTCTTCACCCTCGGCGTCCTCTTCACCCTCGGCGTCCTCTTCACCCTCGGCGTCCTCTTCACCCTCGGCGTCCTCTTCACCTTCGGCATCCTCATCGTACTCTTCCCCTGATGCATCCTGGTCGCCTAACTCGGGGTCATCGTCGTCCTTAGCCGCTTCTCCGCCACTGCCTCTTCCTTCCGGCATATTGGGTTCCATTGCATTCATTGTTGAAGTCTCAACCGGAGCTTCGGATCCAGCTACTTCACCAGAAGGATGGATGCCATGTTGTGGTTCGGCTTCCATGGCTTGGTCGCTCGCCATCGTATTCCCTGACATCCTAGAAAGTAAATGAGGGACCTGTGAAGCTGACATTCACATTTCTGTTGTTTTTGAAATATGACGACGGGCTGTTCGCAATTGTCACGGTCGAAACATGACTTGGAAGGGAAACGCGATCGTAGGTCCAGGACCTGGATAGTGAATCAGGCAATGATGGCAGCTTTAATCCAATTGAAAAAGAAGGCACAGCAAGGCTGCCGATTCCACATAGTATAGCAGCGGCACGACCAGAAGCGAAGGTGACGCAGAAATAAAGAAAGTCGCAAACAGGAATCAGTCGCGTTGATCACCAGATGCTGATTAGCAGTCGCGGTATGCTCGTCGCCACAGTGCGTGCGACAGTAGACACCTGGCCTCGCTACTTGATTTGTGCAAATGGACCGTGCGAAAACGCGAAAATCTAACTGTCTTAGACTGCAGGGATGTGAGGTTTGGGCGGATCTAATTGCTCACATTAATACCTCAGGCATCAACGCGGTCACCAATTGGTCAATCGTCAATCGACAGCGAGAGCTTCAACTTCAAGATCAAGGCCCGGCCCTCGGCAAACCGACAACCACCGCGATAACTCCGAATTGCAGGCGGAACCCGGCCAATTCGGGTTTTCCATCGACAAAAGTCACCGAGCGTATCGTTGAAGTCTGCTCAGGCAGCACCGTCGCAGCCATGCCCGTTCCGTTCGAGGCCCTTCTTCCTTATGCCATTATGGTTGCTGTACGTGATGGAGACGATTTATTCGCCTGGAAGGATGACCGCTCATATCATAACAGATGTTCGGTGTCTCTGGCACTGGACTTGCCGTCATCAAGACGTGGCAGAACGAGGGCAAACGACCTCGCTACTCCCTGGATCAGTGGGATAGAGTATGTTACACCTCCTATGTTGGTTAGATCCATGTACTAATTACCGTCACAGCAAAGTACGGACTCTTAAGTAAGCAACGGATGAGTAAAGATCAATGTTAATTGGCCTTACAGTGATGGAACGCGATCGACGACTCACCGGGACCCTACGAGGACAAACAGACAAGCCAGATGCCCCTTCAGGCTTCGAATTGAACCACCCATGGAAGGTACGCACTATTGTATTTTTCGGCGGAGAATTCAAGGTACTAATTAGAGACTGCAGCTGGAGAAGCGGTTCTCTTGATCAAGCTACTGCTCGATTCTGTACGACAAACTACCGCAAGACGCCAAGAACGTCACGAATGTATACATCGAAGGATGGCAGTGTCAGGGTATCTGGTTTTAGAAGGGCGGAAGGAAGAATCAACAAGGAATCTATTAGCCAAGAACATACACCGGGATATCCACGGGTGTTATCATGACGTCAATTCATCACGAAGTACAAGATGTCATATTGATATCTCTGCCCTATTCTTGTTGAGAGCCTCCAACAACATACAGGCCTGGCACATTGCTTGACTCGACATGTATCCGCACTTGACACACTTCCCCAGAGTCTGCAACGTACCGGAGCGGCTAGCCTCTTTCTTTTGGCGAGGTCGCAATGGAAGGGCAACTGCTTCCTCCGACTTTGGTGTCCCAGCAGAAGTGATCTCGATCTCCAGCCCGTTGGATTTCGGCTGTCTCCTGAGAGCTGTTTCCATCTGAGCCATTTCGCTTCCAGAGGTCCGCACATTGGCAGAACCACAGCCTCCAATACCATCGCCTTCGTCACAGCCGCATGCCTGGCTCTTTTCTGGTGTCAACCGAGCCATGTCTTCTCCACTTCTAACGATATCCAAGATAGCACTTGGACGAACTCTCTCCAAGTTCTTGATGAGGCCTCGGGCCGTTCCTCGGAACGCCTCAGGGCTGTATATGCATTCAGTGCTGAAATAGTCCAGTTTCTTGTGATGAGCGTAGAGCACGATCTCCTTCTCGTACGCATACTTCAGGGGCTTACTTCTCTTGACCTCGCTGCTGGCATTTCCAGTAACGATGCTGGTGCTCCTGGCAAGCCGAGGCAGGTCGCCGCGAAGCAGGTTCATAAGAACTGTCTCTGCAATGTCGTCTGCGTTGTGCCCAGTCACAACATGCTTGATTTCAAGCTTCTTGGCACCTCTATCGAGAGCCTGTCGTCGAAACACACCGCAGTAGGTGCAGTTTCCTTTCTTCCCAATCGTCTCAACGACTTGATCCATCGTCCATCCGTAGAGCTCACCATATCCCACGATCTCTAGAGGCATCTCATACTGAACGGCGTTCCGCTTGACAGTCTCTAATGAGTCGTCCCTGTAACCTTTAATTCCTTCATCAACACTGAGTAGTACTAAGTCCAACTCATAGTTGTGTCGTTCGTTCAGCGTCTTCATGACCGAAGCTAAGACTGTAGAGTCTTTGCCCCCGGATGCTCCAATAGCGACTCTCTCTCCGGGGTAAAAGAGTTGTGAAGACGTTATCGTGTGGTGAACCTCATCCTCAAAGACGGCCAGGAAACAGTCCCGGCATAGCTTGTGGTGATTCTTCGGACGCTTAACGACAGCTCTGTTATTTCGACACCGCACGCAAAGATTAGAAGGAGTCATTCTTGCGTCCAGCTTCTCGACTGTAGAGCCAAGGGTGAGATGGGCTGCAAGAACCTTCGCTGTCGGCTCGATGTCTCAGTATAAGCAACGAGATACGGTGCAGTGTTGAGACCAAGAAAACCGAGGCTATGCTCGTAGTTCCGCAGGCTTCGGTGTTTGTATATCTATCACAGGATTTGCTAATCGTAGATACTCGTAAACCTTCGCAAGTTTGCCTCCGAGAGAACGCACTGTGTGCACTGTGTCACGGAGATGACTCAGGCGTAGGGTAGTGCGAGCCACAGGACTGAGGCGAATTCAGCCACACTTCGACCACTAATAGTGGGGGGCTGTGGGAAACCCGGGACGCAGGAAGCCCTAATTTTCATTCCCACCGAAAACCATTCCCCTGCCTTTTTTTCGCTTCTTTTATTCCATCCACTGCCCGTGTCCAGGACTTTGCTCTCAACCCACGAGCATTCACCCAATAATCCAAAATGGTAAGTGTATGACCAGCCTGGACTCTAACGGCCACAGTTCTGTGAGCCAATATGTGCTTTCGCACAATTGAGCCACAGCGTCGCTTGCGACCTGTTGGCGATTCCACCTGGTGTTCTTCGTGAACCTGGTGAGAACTTGGCTGGAGATGTGGTGCGTGTGCAGAAATGCCACTATCCGCTCTCGTTAGAGTTCAGAGAAGACCTGTTAGCTTGAACAACTCGCTGATGTCTTCTTTTCTCAATGACAGCCCCCCAAGTCTGGCAAGAAGGTCGCTCCCGCCCCTTTCCCTCAGGGAAAGGCTGGCTCCAAGAAGGCCCCCAAGGTAAGCAGACGCGACGCTTCCCACGCACGTTCGCAGCAGCTGATAATCTCCAGAACCCTCTCCTTGAGAAGCGACCCCGAAACTACGGTATCGGTCAGGATGTCCAGCCCAAGCGAAACGTTTCTCGCATGGTGAAGTGGCCCGAGTATGTCCGACTTCAGCGACAGAAGAAGATCCTTCAGATGCGCCTCAAGGTCCCCCCTGCTTTGTCTCAGTTCCAGCACGTCCTCGACCGCAACACTGCTGCCCAGGCCTTCAAGTTCCTCAACAAGTACAGACCCGAGACCAAGGCTGAGAAGAAGGAGCGCCTGCTCAAGGAGGCTTCCGCCGTCAAGGAGGGTAAGAAGAAGGAGGATGCCTCCAAGAAGCCCTACACTGTCAAGTACGGTCTCAACCACGTTGTTGGCCTGATCGAGAATAAGAAGGCCTCTCTTGTTCTCATCCCCAACGATGTCGAGCCCATTGAGCTTGTCGTATTCCTGCCCTCTCTGTGCAAGAAGATGGGTGTCCCTTACGCCATCGTCAAGGGCAAGGCCCGTCTCGGCACGGTCGTTCACAAGAAGGTATGTAGCCTAGGTCTTTTTGAAATCGGCCACCACTAACACCTCCCATAGACCGCTGCTGTCCTCGCCGTCACTGAGATCCGATCTGAGGACAAGAGCGAGCTTTCCAAACTCGTCTCCGCCATCAAGGATGGCTTCATGGAGAAGCATGACCAGGAGCGACGACACTGGGGTGGTGGTATCATGGGTGCCAAGGCTCAGAAGCGAATTGAGAAGAAGCAGAAGGCTCTCGAGGCTGCTACCAAGATCTGAGCTATCTGATACCCTTCCAAATGCATTTCCGGTTTCGGGTTCGTTGGTGTTTCACGGTTCAGGGCATGGAAAATGAATGAATTTCTCGGTTATGACTTGACCCGAATCCGTATCGCAGTGACCTATGCGCCGGGTGTTAACCTGCGACAATAGACGAGCTTGGCCTTGACAGTTGATCCGGGTATGTGAAATTAAGACGTAATGATGTGCACTCAAACTTCTCTTGTTCCTCGACCTCCGACCCTCTTCTACCCTCGAATCATCCCTTCCGGCTCTAATTCCAAGTTCTACAAAGCCCCGAACCTTATGATTTTAATGACACAACCAACTACAGTTGCCTAGAAATAGTCTTAGTATGCTGCAGCAGGGACTATAGTATGCTCATTCAATGTAGTTAGAATCACATGAGTTCCGGTGTAAAACGAAGAATGCATGGAGGCGAGATACCTATACTACAACTCTTTTGGTAGAAAACTGATATTGCATTCAACCCCGAATACGAACCATGTTTTCACAAAGAGAAAGCCGTTGTAGAGCAGTCAGTTCATTTACGGGAATTTACCATATTTGAGTTTTCGAACATGAAAGCATCCCGGCATTCCTGATCCGAGGCTGACTCCTCAGTACGAGTAGTCATCCAAGAGTAAATGATTAGGGGTTCAAGTGCCAACGACGTGGCTGGACAAGTCCAAGTGGGCAATGCCCATTATCGAGTTGAGACGGAGGAATAATGCTTATGTCTACAGGTAAGGAGAATGAAGAGTATCTAAGGTGGAAAGAGGCGTGTCTGAAACCCGCAGTTCCAGTCACTGCAGAGTTCGAGTTGGGTTCGCAAATCCAGAGCGGTAAGTCGTCGAGTGATCCAGGTTGTCGAGTGAATAATGAGTGAGGCATGAATGCGACGACGCTCTTCAATCATCAACGAGCACGCGTATTACGGTTGTCAATGATAGTTCAGGGCCCAAAGCAAGTGATCTTGAGTATGCCTGAATGCTTTTCAGACTTGTCTAATGGGTTCATAGAAAGCAAGTATGAATGGCCGTCCTCGCCAGATCCCATCCTCAGCGGTTTCCGCCTTCTACACCGTAAAATTCATAAGATCGTCAAGTATCTTGTCATCGACCGCTCCGCAGAAACCCCGCACCACGCCGAGTGGCGCCTCATCCCATCCCAATATCGCAAACTTCGACTCAATGCATGTCCACTTAACCGAAGACGAGCTTGAAGAGATCGTTGAAGACAAAGTACTGGCCGCTGGGGTCGCGAGCAAGCTGGAAGGCCTGAGTGTAGTTCATGGGTCGCTGCTCCTCATCAACCTATTGAGATGCAGGGTTAGCATACGGGGCTTTGCTGGGTTTGTGGCGTCTCTTCGTACCAAGAGCTGTCCGGTAACCAGGATGACGATACCGCCGTCAACCATGGTAGGCTGAGCATCGAGGGTGGAGACCTGGTGCTTGACCTTCTCGAAGGGAAGGGACTGTTCAAAGGAGCATATTAGCACGAGATCCTTTCCGGTGGTATGGCAAGCAACCCGAACTTACGGAGAGCTTATCAGTAATAGCAGCAGCGCCGAGGACGGAAGCGGACTCGAAAGTCAACATCGATTGTTCTCGCTTTGAGGGTGTCAGCAGGTGTGTTTTGACATGAATTCGCGACCCAAACGTACGTACAGGCCCTGAAGGCCCTTGCGATCGGTGTCGAAAGTGTTGTAATAGTATTCGATGAATTGCTCTATTCGCAGACAGAATCGGTTAGCAGATCATCGCTCGTTTTTTGAACGGTCGCTGACGTACTGGCGACGTCCTCGAAGTCTATGATGTGCGCGGTTAGCGTTCTGCTCGCCATTTAGCGTCTGGTTCTGTAATAACTCACTGCTCGCCATATTGAATAGCTGGTGACCTATAGGGTCTGAGGCTTTCTGAAGAAGCTGGAAAGTGTCGGGGGAATGGAGGTGATGAGACAGTCAGGTTGTCGCAAAGTCTGCCCGAGAGAAGAGGGACAACAGAGATGAGATGGATGGTGGGGTTGAGGAGTGGCGTACAGTGCAGATCGGGCAGCATATCATCCCACAGCCTGGCATGCTACCGCGGGAACGCGTGGATTTGAGGCTAACGCCGGATGGCACAGTGCGACCCGTTAGTGCAATAAATGGTGGGATGGAGCTTGGTTAGGTGGATATGCTCTAAAGCGGTCTGCGCTCGAGCCGAAGGAAAAAAACCCAACTCAGTCTTCCAAGCAAAACTTCTCTTGACCGCGAGCAATCCGAAGGGCAGCGTCAAGTGACACTAGCTTCTTCGACCGACGAAATTTTGGCTAAGCTCCAGCAGTCATTTATGTGTGAGTTTCTGTCACCCACGGAACTCAATTGCTCAGTAATGAGGTACGTTGCACATTTTCCCAACCTCGCCTGTCCTCAAAATCCTCAGCATGATGACAAACGATGCTCTTAAGAACGGCCAACTGAATTGAATGTTGATTCGTATCACCTATTATGTCTGACTCCTTACTCGAACACCATTTCGCGATCGTTTTGAGTTGATGGCGAAGAATCATTACTGACCTATCAAAGAGATCCAGATCTAGTTTACCCTCCACCTTCTTGAACCAGACCGTGCACTCGTAACCTTGCATCCCTCATATACGATCTCACCATTCAAGTTCCGAAGCAGTTGGCTTCCCGTCAGCTCAGATCTTGAACTTAGTTTTCTCATACTATCGGAGATACTTCACCGGGTTCGTGGGGGGCTTCATGGACATGATCCAGAAATTACCCGAGACTTGATGCATCCGGATTTCGGTCTGCTCGAGAGATCTCGTCGATATGTAACATGAATCACTCCACCAAGTCTATCAGGGTGAGGCTCGGCTCGTAACGTGATGCTTTGTTGCCCAGGATCGCAGTGGGTACTTACCGGTTTCTTGGTATATATTGTCGAGGGGGAGAGGAGGATCTGGTCTATGAGAACAGATAGGATAGAGAGTTACTCTTGAAGCCTCCAGCAACTGCATTGTGCTGCCTTGTGAATTGAGGTCCTTCACATCCCATGAACAGCCCGGTGGGGACCAAAGTCCAATGCCTTACTCTGCCGCCAAGGTAGCAGATCCGCTGTTATCAAAAGCCCCTGTATCGAAGTGGACTGCTGCTACAACATCTGATGATCAACTTCCGAGACAACTTCTGGGTATCACCTGGGAAACAACTCGCACAGTTTTATTTTTGAACTTTTTATCTTCTTTCATACACTCGCTTTTGACTCAAGTCATTTTCTGAGCATGCAGATTCAGATTATCAGCATAGCCGCAAATTCCAATGCCAACTCTCTATCTCCTAGATGTATATTCTTATTCTTGCCTACTAAAATGAATTCTATGTCTAATTTGTCCCAGGCTTCTTCCTACCAGTGCTGTATTTGAGTAAGTGTCGATTAAAGAGAAAAGAACACGACGTACTGAATAAGAAATTCGTGTGGAAAAACAACTTCATTCCATTGCGTTCAGTCGTATTAATTGATCGCTGCTAAAACAATGGTGTCCAGGTGTCGCTGTTCCCTATCTCCTTCTCATTCATGCTCTAAGCATGAAAGTTCTTGAGCGCGATCTACTTAGAATTAGTAAGGGTATGCTCAAGTAGGAGTAATAATTACTTACTATTGATACTTGAGTGTTGTGGACGATATTGACGCCACGAGCATGTGCTGGTCATGGGCATTACGACCGTTGTAAGAGTAATCATCGCCCACCGGGCATGCAAAAGAATAACTTTGGGGGTCCAAAGAGGTTGTAAGAGCAAAGCTGTGTATCTTTGCAGGGATCCATCGGAAGTTCCCTTTTTAGCTACTTACAAAGTATGTAAAGTGTGTACCTTACCCCCCCTCCCCAAAACTTTCTCTGCTCTGCTGCCTTCCCAGCAAACGTCAACATCATCCAGCCTAGAGTATCGCAGTGTCATTATCAAACTCTGTCAGCGCTTTGTGGCGCACGAGGTAAGCGTGGGGTCAGAGAGCAAAGGCGAAGATCGGTCTCGAGACTCTCGTTCGTGTTTACTATCTCCGACATAGTTTCGATAGTCTCAACAGCTTTCTCATTTTCTTCCTGACCTGTCTCGGGAATGTTGCCATTGACCGATTGAGCGCAGGAGTGCACTTGGAGCTACGAATTCGGAAGGCTATCTGCTCGACGCTGCTTCTTTGTGGTATTAGATTAAACAGCCAGGGACATCAATTCTAAGTCAGCAAGTTCACCTACATCGCTCTCCGAGACCAGATGAAGTCGCAACATGTTGGGTTGCTGCAGAGATAGACCAACCCTCGGGGTACGCAAGATGACCAACCTTGAATGACAATACATTCACTGTTAGTGGCCGATGCCCATTACATTGACAGACAAAGACCCTCAGGACATGACGTTTGAGAAATTTATCAAAAATTACGAAGAGATGGGTTCAGAGGTTAGCACTGGTTCACCCTCAAAGCCTGATGATAATGTTGGCGAGGATCTAAGCATGTGAATTAGAGCGTCTAGTACGTCGTACCATCACGTGGCGTCCTCGACGACGTTTTGCCCTCGCAATGGATTTCCGGGTCACAGCTTACTTTGAAATACATTAGCCCGACCCTTCTTCAACTCATCCTGCAACACCATGCCCGGACTTCCTCCCCGACTGCCATCCTCCGTGATCAATCCCTTATAGACGCCGTTCTTTTCCCTCCCAACGCCATCGTCGTCCATCTCCCGCCATCGCCATTTGGTCCCCAGCTTCCCACCGTTACCCTGTAAGCAATCCACGATCCTCTCCCCAAGGTTTGGCAGGAATTTGAATCCATGACCACTATCGCCCGTGGCCACAAACAAGCCCTTCCAGCCCGGATGCCAGTCTACGAGCCACTCTCCGTCTCGCGTATCCGAGTACCAGCATATCCGGAACTCCTTCCACGGTCGCTTATCAAGGCCCCGGCCAGGAATCAGATCCTTCAAGGCTCTGCGGAGATCTTGATCGGCTTCGGCGGGGAATAGGCTCGAGGGGTCGTTGCGCAGTGTGAATGGTTGGGAGGCTACTATAGGCCCTCGTTCGGCTTGGGGTGATGGCGGCAGGGCGTTGCTGATGGAGACGGGGTTGATGTATCCAAAGCTGTGGCGAGCAATCTTGAGGACTTGGTCCCGCGGGGGAATGACGAACAAGCCGGTGCTCAGGTTCAACACCACGGGGAAGTCGTCGAGAGCCTTCTGTTCCTCGGCGGTGATGTCCATGTACGCCACGGCATGCCCAGTCGCCTCCGTCCGCCCCCTCAGGTCAATCAACGAACCCGTCCAAGCACCAGCCGCGACAAAGACGACGTCGGCCTTGACGACCGACGAATCACTCAACTCGGCTCCGACAACTCTATCGCCCTCGGTGACCAGCTGCTCCACGCGCTTGTTCAAGAACTGCACTCTGCTGGTAGCCTTGACCTTGGCGTACAGCCACTTCATTCCCTTCCCAGCATCAGCCCAGCCCGACAAGCTGTTCAAGTAGCCCCAGTCTCCAGGGTTCCCGTCGGTCTTGAGATGTCGCTGCAGAGCCTCTCTGCTCTCCAGTGTCTTGATCTTATCCTTGGGCAATCCCGTCTTCGCGACGAGATCCCGGACGTTCTTCCAACTCTCCTGGGTATACTCCATGCCCGACTTCTTGATCGCATATCCCTCGGGGGGCTCGTTGGCCGTCAAGACAAAGCCCGACTCGGAATACCTGCCCTGTCCACCCAATTCGTCGTCGCCCTGCTTCCGCCATTCCTCCTGCGCCTCGGCCGCCAACGCAGCATAGTACGGATCAGCATAATCAGCCCTGATAATCCTGGATGAATCTACGCTGGCAGCATCCGCGGGAGGGAAATCTTCTCCCCCGGCATTATCCACGACGGTAATGGAGGTGTCATGGAAGAAAGGGCGTTTCGCGAGGGCCCAGGCCGTGCTGAGGCCGAAGACACCCGATCCAACGATCAAGATGGTGGACGGAGGCTTGTCCATGGGGATGGATGGCATTTCTTATTTCTTACAAGCCCAAGGCAATTGGCACAAACGTCTACGAAATAGAGTCTCACTTCCCTCGCAGACAAAGAGGGACGAAGGACCGAGACATAGGTTCCCACTTCCCGACAACGGCGCTATCGAGGGCCAAAAGCTTGAAGATGGCTGCGCATAGACTCGGACCTATCGCCTGGAGGTTCCGACCATCGGTCAAACACTTTAGCTAACAGAGTTTTTTTCCCTGCGCCCCCACTGGTCTAGGTGCATCAAACCCTTGGCAATCATCCCTCGCAAACTTGGGACACTCAAGTCATCACGCCGTAAGATTTCACCTAGGGGAACGTGCAACATGGACTAACGTGAGTCTTTTGGTATGTAAAGTTGTATCTATGACTTGGCTAAGCGGACAGGGTTCCGTATGTCTCAGAAAAGTATCAACGCCATAGAACGACTCGACTTGGTCACTGCTAAATGGCCAAAAGCCATAGCAATACCCATCTTCTCATTTTTTTTTTT
>JAMYIC010000670.1:74646-110019 GCA_024112705.1 Microcera coccophila
TTTCCTCCGTTTCTCACTCTGTCTGTGTTCTCCCTTCAATATTAGAAGCGCTTAAGTTCGGCAGGCGCAAGCGCCACCAGCCCAGCGCAGGCATTTTATGTTATGCGTCGTGGGATGAGTATACTTTATATCTTTTGCCCCCGAAAATCCGATTCGTCGTGGAAGGTCACATTCCTTTCCTTCCCTGAACGCCGATGCAATGCAATGAATCAAAAAGAAAAATACAAACGCAGCTCCTCGTCATTGTCTTGCTTGTGACCTAGCAAGCCCGAGCTGTCGCTTAGAAGCAATCGTTATATCATGACGGTGTTTATAATCATACACGTCAAGGCTCAAAGTACGAGTATCTCAGACACGGTGTCTTTAAACCTTGCGGAAATCTAGTGGACAGCAAGTTAGTAAAGAGGAAAGAATATGCGGATCCAAGAGGCAACGTACCCTGCAAGACGGGATAGATCATCTCGAAGGCCTGGTAAATCTCTTCTCGGACTTTGGCGCCAGTCAAGACAATCTTGCCACTGACGAAGATCAAGAGCACAATCTTGGGCTTGATCATACGGTAGATAAGACCAGGGAACAACTCGGGCTCGTAAGAACTGAAGTTGTGATGGCGAGAAGCCAAACCTTCGAGACGAATGGGGAACTTGATGTCGCAAGAGCCGACGATGTTCTGGATCTTGAAGTCTGTGAATTTGGCGTTGAAGCCGAGCTTCTGAATGATGCGCGCATACTTCCTCGAGGCCAACTTAGAGTCATCCTCAGACTTGGCACCAGTGACGACCATCTTGCCAGAGGCGAAGATCAAAGCCGTTGTCTTGGGCTCGCGAATTCGCATAATGACGGCGGCGAAACGCTGGTCAAGTCAGTAACGCAATACATGACAGCTGGCAAGACAAGGCAATGTGCCGTACCTTTGGGTTGTACTCGGCGTTTCGCGCGTGAAGAGCGATGGTCTTCAGGTCCAAGCGACAGTCAAGATTGACAGTGGCCACAATGTTTCTTTAAAAGTTTGCGATAAGCCTCACCGAGCAAATATGAAATACTCAGGAGGATAATACATACTGCAAAGTGGGAGTAATTCCACTGGGTCCTTGGTTGGCAGCAGGCGTGGCGGCAGGAGTTGCGGGAGTCACCCCATTTCCGTTTGCCGCCTGCTGACCGTTGGGAGCGGGCCGTTGAGCATCACCGGCACCAGCGGGAGGCGTCAACTCGTTGCTCGCTCCGGGGAACGACAGCGACCCAGGCGCAGTGAAGGCCTTGGCTTGCGCCGCGTTGGACGGATGCGTCTGGATGCCTTCCATATTCGGAGTGGGTATCGAGACAGGCGATTCTTCTCAGAGGTCGCTGAACAGGTCTGACAAACCATCAAGTTAGCATCACTTGCTGTGAAGAAACGAGCGACAGAGCGCCGTACCCGACCAGGCCAAATCAAAGGGGGGTAAGGGATGATGGTTCGGCAACAACGGGAGAGAAAACGCCGTTGCGATGGTGATGGAAGAGGGAAGTTCAACGACTGGAAAAGAAATGTGTCTTTTATAGTGTGGAATGGTGGCGGTGGCAGTGAATCATCGGGGGAAAGTAGAAAAACCTACCAATCGCGGGAGATGAACAAATGAATGTCTCCCCTACAAAGCTGTCCAGACAGGTTTTTGGTCCTTTGGATGCGTCGGACTGGATCGGCCGATGCAACACGGAATGGCAGATGACGAGGATGATCGGTCGGCGTCTTAGACGATTGTGGCGACAAGATTCTCCGTCGAAGAAAACCAAGCAACCAAAACTCGACAACCTCTTGTTCAATTCACAGCGACTTCTTCTACTGTTGTCTACGGTGCGACAACCTGATGGTACGGCGACGGCGACGGTAACGACGGGGATTCGCTTTCCGGTCTTCGTCGAGGTTCAACAAGGTTGATTGCGCGCAAGGAGCGATGGAATATTAAAGAACGTGTTCCAGTTCTTTAACGAGTCGCAGTTGTCGACGACTGTCCTATTCCCAAGCCGGAGAACGAGCTGGGATCTGCTGGGCGCGATGACGCAGCAGGATGGGAGAGAAAGGAATGAAGGGAGAGTATATAAGGATATTAAAATCCTGTTAACCGGAGAGGGTTATAGAGTCGGATAAAAGATATGAGGAGGGAGGATGGACTTGGTTGGGGTCCAAATGGGAAGTGGGGGGGCGGGTGTGTGTAGGTGTGACGTCGTGGTAGGACGATTAGGAGAGAGAGCCAAACGTGTGTGGAAGGTACGTAGGGCCGTCGGTCGGGACTTCCGCGCAAGATATTCTAAACAGGCGGGCGAGGGGAGGGCCGGCTTCTTATAATTTTGATGACCGCAGAGTCGGGCAGGACCCCCCAGGCAACGACACTACCTGTGGCGTCGCCTCTGGCTGGTTTGGCGGGGCGCTAATGACGGCGCTAAATTCTACGTGTCCAATGAGCTTCGTTAAACTCGGTGATTTTATCTCATTCTTTTCCCACCATGCGCCCTGTCCATGCCCTGAAGCCCCTGAAGTCGCGCATTATCAGACCTGAGGTCGCGGTACAAGCGAGACAGCCTCGGTACTTCCGCCGCGCTGTGCTGGAGGGCCTGCCCTGTAACTGAGGTTGCCCAGGGCCCATGGCAGCTGGCGCTATCACGAGGGGGTTGCGCGTCAGCCTTCCTTTGGAGCCCAATTTTCTTTTGCTCGCTTCCCGACACACACTCTTTCTTCCATTTTTCCTCCGTCGTCCTCAACCACCGACGTCTTTCCACCAAGCCACAGGTTGGTGGTCATCATTCTTCCCCCTCAAACACCACCCACGACCGACCGTACTCAGCCTTTCTACGTTTTTTGCGAACCCCTCCACCGCTGGCGACTGTGACAGGACCAACAGCGACGACGAGGATGGAGGGCAAGCTTTATTCACCACTACGACTCGTATACGGACGACGAAACCAACGATAAGAGGCGAGCCCCAACAGGAAGTGCATGGCCGAGCATGGCGGAAAGCAGGCTCACGCTTGCTTCGACGACAGGCTCCAGCAGCACGCAATCATGCTGATCCGGGCAACCCAGCACCCGACCGGACTGGGAAATTATGGGGCCCTCGCTGAACTGAAGGGTTACTTTTGCCCTCTCACTCGTCCTCTTGACTCGCCCCATGGGATCCATGCTCCCCCCGTCGCCGGAGCTCGGCCTTCATCAAACCCGCTCCTTTGATTGGGTGTCATCCGCTCACCAGCCGTGCTTCAGCCACGCAAACTTCGTCAGGCTCCAGCAAACTCTTCCTTCGCCCCCCATCCCATGCTCGCCCGCCCCCCTTCTTTCTCTTTTTTCTTCCTAACCACCAACGCGATGGCCCTGAAACAATAGGCTTCCCCCTACTGATCTCCTCCCAGCCCATCCGACGCGTCTCTTTTTCTCCTGACGACGTCCTTGTTCTCAGCAACTTCACCAGTTGTTTTGGCATCATGGCGTATGCACCGAATATGCGCGCAGGGAATACACTGAGAGGATGTTTCTCTCTTTCCGCGCAATGTTTGAATCATTCGCTTTCCCTCGGTCCGACATGCATCCAGGAGACCCTGAATCACACAGGTACGCAGAGTTTTCTTCTTCCGGGCGGCAACACTCAAGCTGTGGGTTTTTCGCTTGTGCCCAGACCAGACCGCTGCGGACTGTGTGAGTCATTAGAAATACTTGCGACCAACCCAAACCACTGGCATGAGGCTAGTTGAGCGCGCAGGAGGCTGGACGCTTGCGGTCGGTGATTGGCTCACGCTAGCCTGTACCCTGTACTTGCATTCTCACGCATCTGTCCATCCTTGAAGTCACATTGATTCGTGTCGCGACTGCAATTCTCATCCATTCAAGGTCGCGGGCGGCCTCATTCTTTTTCACCCTTCCTCATTCTCCCTGTTGGTCGTTATGGTCGACTTTGGCGTCGTTGAGGCCATACTCGGTCGGCGAGCCGCAGATTGTTTGCTCCCCGCTGGTGACGCGCAAATTTTGATGGTCGCTAGATCGACGAGTATGCTACCTTTTACGAGACAACGCCAGAGGCTGATCCCTGTTGATCCATGTACCTCCTTAACAATTTCCTGGTAGCGTGATTGTTAAGTCGCGCTCCGCACCCTTAGTGCGCGCAATGCATGAAGCAAGGGGTTCGCGATATCAAACCCTCCCAGCCTCATCTCATTTGGATCCTGGCGAGGTGTCCTTGTCTGACCCTGTTATGCGACTCTAGATTCATTGTCTCGGCCTATGGAGGAACGCACTGTCCACCCCAAGACTTGCCTCGTCGTCATGGACGAAAAAGGGAGACGAAAAAGATTGGCACCGAAGGACCCGATTGAAAATGGTTGGGCGCATTCCTCAGAGGTCTGTCGCGGACACATGTTCCCTGTGGCCATGTCCATTAGGAGGAATGCCACTGCATATGCTTTGCACTGCGCCACATGAGAACGAAGACACGTCGGCACAGGTTTGAATATGAGTGCGTTTTTAAGTACCTGTACACAGGCCGCTGCCCTGGTACAAGCGCTCTCTTGATTTGTCCAACAGTTTCTCGAAACTGCAGACTGTGATACGTTTTCAACTCGCTTACTCCGTTATACACCATTTGCTCAGCTGTCTACTTTCTTCTTCCTTTCCGTCCCAGCAAGCGCCGAACATGCATGCACGCATTCGAATTTTATAAAAGGTATCATATACAAAGAAAGGTGACTTTTTCAAGTCATGTAGTACTTGGGGCCTTCGCCTCCTTGAGGGACCTGCCAGTTGATGTCTTGCTGAGGAGCCTTGATATCGCAGGTCTTACAGTGAATACAGCTGAGAGTCGGATTAGCAAACTGACTCGCCCACATTCAGCCAGGAGACTCACTTTTGCGCATTGATCTGGAATCGTACACCATGAGGTTTTGACTCATCCTCAATATACTCGTACACACCAGCGGGACAGAATCGGTTCTCGAGACCCTTGAAGGGAGGATAGGCCTTGTCGGTATGGGCATCCCAGTCCTTCACCTGGAGATGCACCGGCTGGTCTTCCTCGTGGTTGGTGCCTGTCCTCGAGACGCTGGTGAGGATATCAAAGGTGATCTTGCCGTCGGGCTTCTCGTACTCAATCTTGGGGAACTTGTCGGCAGGCTTCGTGGCAGCATGGTCGGGAGTCTTGTGCTTCAAAGTCCAGGGGGTTCGGCCCTTGAAGAGGTATGCCTCCAGACCCGAGTACATGATGCCGCCGTACAAGCCAAGGGGTGTATGGAAAGACGGTCTCATGTTACGCACCTCCTTGAGTTCCTTCCAGATAGGCGACTTTCGTAACGCATCCTCGTACTCGTACAAGAAGACGGTGCCTTCCTGTGTAGAGCTGATGGCATTCCACGCTGCCTCGGCGGCCAGCATACCTGACTTCATAGCGTTGTGCGTGCCCTTGACCTTCGGCACGTTGATGAAACCTGCCGAGTCACCGATCAAGGCACCGCCAGGAAAGGCGACCTTGGGAATGGATTGGAAGCCTCCCTCGACAAGCGCTCGCGCACCGTAGGAGATACACTTGCCCCCCTCGAGAACGTCGCGGAACAGGGGATGCTTCTTCATCTTCTGGAACTCCTGGTACGGGGACAGCCAGGGGTTCTGGTAGTCGAGTGATACGACGAGACCAAGTTGGACAAGGTTCTCGCCAAAATGATACATGAAAGAGCCGCCGTAGACATCCTTGGGAAGCGGGTAGCCCATCGAGTGCACAATGAGTCCCTTTTGGAACTTGTCGGGGTCAATCTCCCACACCTCCTTGACGCCCAGGCCGTAGGTTTGGTGCTGGCTCTCTGAGCGCAAATCAAACTTATTGATGACCTTCTTGCTCAAGCTCCCGTGGCAGCCTTCGCCAAACATTGTGACGCGCGCATGGAACTCCATGCCTCGCTCAAACGTCTCCTTAGGCTTCCCGTTTCTGCTAATGCCGACATCGTTCGTAGCCACACCCTTGACCGATCCATCGGTATGGTAGACGACCTCGCTGGCGGCGAAACCAGGATAAACCTCAACGCCCACATCCTCGGCTCGTTCGCCCAGCCACTTGACAAACTGGTTCAGGCTGACAATGTAGTTGCCATGATTGCTCATCTGCGGCGGGGCAGGGATGGGGATGGCGGACGTCTTGGTGAGGAAGCGCATCTTGTCTTCGCCGGCGGGCGTGGCATGCTGGAACGAGTTCGGGTTGTCCTCGTTGAGCCAGTCGGGGATGAGCTCGTTGATGGACGAGGGCTGGATGACTGCGCCGGAGAGGATGTGGGCTCCGATTTCGCCGGCTTTCTCGAGAACGATTACTCGGAAGTCCTCGTTGCCTGCCTCGTTGGCAATCTGCTTCAGTCGAATGGCAGCACTGAGTCCCGCGGGTCCGCCACCGACGATGCACACATCGACCTCGTCAGACTCCCGCTCGATGCTCTTGGGGTCGAAGTCCTCGTCCGGCTCGTCAGATCGCAGTCGCGCACTGGAGGAGAAGGCCCTTGCGCTCGTCCTCATGACAGGCCACGCAACGGCCGCTCCCCTCCGCGGCACAGCGCCGGCGATGGCGGTACCGGCAGCGGGACAGAGAGTCCTCCGACTCGGCTGCCATTGAGCTCTGGCAATGGCCCGTGAGCTGCGCTGGACGCACCGGGAGACTGGCCTGGGTGCAGACATGATGGTGACGGCGCCGTTGCAGGGTGTGGGGGGTTGAAAGGTCGAAAGAAAGGGAAAAAAGGTTCGATGACGGAACTCAAGCTGGCACACCCGAAGCGGTTTGCTGTGCCGGGGGCTTGACAATTATCTGGGCGGCAATTGGCTGGATCGGCGCCCAAGATCCCGTTACTGTCGGGGATGTCATAGCCATAGCCGTGCAAAGCCGGACACACAAAGCACCGCACCGAGGCGACGGATGGGTCTATGGTCGGTCTATCTTTGTGTCTTATCTGTTCTGGGAAGGGCACGGCGTAATTGAGTTGGATGATAGATGACACTGCGGTATTGTGCTGGCCAATTGGCTCATCACATGGCAGACACGGACAGGAGCACGAGGGCCGAACAGTGCATCGCCGCCAAGCTGGACTCGCTCGCCGGGAGAGAAGCAGGCGGCTTGACATACAGGGTACTGTCGACTTCTCATCGACTTTCGGCATGGTAAGAGAAGGCGCCGATGGTCAGATTTCGGCTTTTTCGGCTTCTCCCCGTGGTGGTCGTGGCGGTGGCCGCTTTGGTTATTCCCGCCTTGCTTCGGCCCAGATCTCGCATGTGATTCTGGGGACCCCAACAAAGGACTTCCTTCTCCCAGTAAAGCCTCAATCATTGTCCGACTGATGTCCGATATGTTCCTGGTCGACGTGGCTCCGAGGGTCCGAGTAGGCTACCCACGTTGCTTCTGCAGGCTTGGGTGGATTGGGGGCAGTTCTCCCCCGTACCCGTCTGTTGTTCCAGATTTCCGACCCATGGATGCATTTCCTGGCATCGTCGATCCTGCGCTATGTCGAACTGTGCGCGCGTAGCATGACGGATATGGTAAAGGAGCTGCAGATGTCAGCCTTTGGCGTGGACTATCATTCAGTGACGGTTCGCTAAATCTACAGTGCGTGGGTGGGGCTCGCTGTCACGTTATCGCAACGTTGGTTCGCAACGTTATTCAACGTACTTCAACGTACTTCTAGACCCCCCGACGTAGACGATGTTGTTTCCCGGGGCGGCGAGGCGTTGAGTAAGCATGCTGCGTGTCTGTGTGCCTATATTCAGTTGGTCATCTAGGTCTAACTGTGAGGCCAGCTGATTATCAATTCCTCGGGCGCTGGCAAGAGTTCAAAAACGCTCCTTGTCTCATCATAAAACCGCTTTGCCTCCAGCAGGTTTCCATCTCTCGGCGGAGCATTAAAAGCAACAACAGCAATCAAATCACTATCACGTTCATAATCCCTACTAAATCCGTCAATTAATCTCCCAAATTTTCTTCCTCGAACCATGGCATCTTCAAAGCCCATTTCTATCCTTACAATCTCCCTTACCCGCCATCTGGTTGGACGCGATGTGAGCCATGCCCTCGAGGAGGCCTGGTCCTCCACCAAAGTTCCTGCGTCTACTAGGTCCCGATTTCTCAACATCGGCTTCAACCTCGAAGTCGAAAACCAGTCAGCCATCCTCGAGAAACTGAGACAAACCTTAGAGGAGCGCGACTGGGATGGCATCATAATCGGTTGGTGTGCGCGAGGGCACGTTGAGTTTACGGAATTGTTCGAGTCTGTCACGAATGCATGCGTGGATCATATATCGGAGAAACGAAAGATGTCTTCTGCTCGAGGCCCAAAGCTCATTTTCTGCAGAGGCCCAGAAGACTTGGTAAATGCTACGCTACGGAATTTCCCGTCGAGCGAATAGAGCATGCGTGTTTGTACGGAGGCAGTTTAGGCCTAGGGTAGGGTAGGAATTATCAATGTTCATAACTTAGTAGACCATCTTGATTTTGTTCTTGTCCATCTACCCTAGAGGCGGATAGCGAGGTCCTTAGCCAGCCCTACATTAAGTTCTGCCAGTGCAGCACGGCGGCTTCTCCCTTCTCCACACCACCGTCGCGCCAACTTTATTCAATGGAGCAGCCAACCCTGGTCAATACTTCCCAGTTGACCAATGTGTTCTCCACGGTTACAGTTGCAATACGGCGCGGGGGAGAGAGAGAGAGAGAGAATCACCGTCCCTGCCGAGTGTCTACTGTAGAGTATCGATGGAGACGGAACACGCATCTGACGGCTGGAACCACTCCCGTATAGAGAGGCCAGATTCTTCTGCTGCCACCTCCAGGGCTGAGGAGCCGACGCTACTCGAGCCATCCATCTACCCCTTGCAGCGCTGGCCTCCCAAGGGTCCACCCCCCGGGCCGAAATGCTAGAACAGGGGTCTCAGCCTTGAAGATGGTCTCGTGCCCTCTTCTCCCCGGGACTGGAGCTGGAGTTGTCACTGCTCGCCTGAGCCCCTCGAGGCCAAAGACGATATGCTTGCAATACCGCTGCTCACTCTGGCCGTCGCCGTCGCCGTCGCCGTCGCCGCGGAGTGCCCTCCTTTCGAAAAATGGGCATACGACCGTCATGGGCCGTTCTCGGAGGGCAAATATCAGCTACCCTTTCAGCGCCCCTCGGAGGAGTGTCGAACGTACGCTGTTCGTGAAGTCGAACAAACCATCCTGCAAAAGATGACGGGTGTAATTGGCGATCCTGATCTGTTTCGATTATTCCAGAACTCATGGCCAAATACCGTCGATACAACCATCAAGTGGCATGGCGTCTCTGCCCAGAACCCAGAGGAAGAAGTTCGTCTGGTCCTTGTCGCATGAGTGGCTTTTTGGAAACTAACATGATCGCCCCGCAGCTTGCCTTCATCACGACCGGCGACATTCCTGCCATGTGGCTGCGCGACAGCGCAAACCAGCTCCAATCCTACAGACGTATCCTCTCAACCTCCCCCTCCAACGGCACCAACGGCATTGGTACCCTCTACCGCGGCGTCATTAACCTCCAGGGTCGATATATACGAGTAGCGCCCTACTGTAACGCCTTCAGACCACCACCAGAATCCCTCATAAAACCCGCACGGTCGCTTATCGAAGCACGCGATGATGTGAAGCCTCCATATGACCAAGTCGTCGTTTGGGAATGCAAGTACGAGCTCGACTCTCTTGCTGCCTTCCTCCAACTGTCGTGGGATTACTACGAAGGGACCAAGGATGCCAATTTCTTTGGCAAGTTCGGCTGGGTGGACACTGTCAAGACTATCATAGGAGTAGCCAAGGACATGCAACGAGGCACATACGACGACGACGACGGCTCCGTCTTCGACTCCACATACACCTGGCTTCGTAATGCCAACAGTGCCTCCGAGACGGTCTCCAACAATGGCCGCGGGGCGCCAGTCAAGGGTAACATCGGGCTGGTAAGGAGCTTCTTCCGACCTTCCGACGACTCGTGCATTTATCAATATCTCATCCCTGCGAACATCATGTTTGCGCAATACCTGAGGAGATGCGAGAATATTATGAGAAACTTAGACAAGAAGGTGGCGGATGAGATGGAGACCATGGCGGCAGATATTGAGAATGGGATCAATGAGTATGCCATCATACAGCATCCGACGTACGGAGACATGTACGCCTACGAGATTGATGGGTTCGGCTCGCATAGCCTCATGGTAGCCACCTCGATCAGACCTCTAAGCTGTGCGTGACTAATGAATCCAGGACGATGCAAACCTCCCTTCCCTCCTTAGCATCCCCCACATGGGCTACCAACCCACCTCCCACCACGTCTACGAAAACACCCGCGCATTCGTCCTCAGCTCCTCGAATCCCTACTACGCCCACGGCCCGATTCTCAACGCCACCGGTGGCCCTCATCTCGGCCCAGGCATGGCCTGGCCGATGGGGCTCATCATGCAGATCATGACGAGTGACGACGACCATGAGATTGTCGGAGGTATTGAGCAGCTGATGGGCTCGACTAGTGGGCTGGGCTTGATTCACGAGTCGGTGAATAGCCACGATGATGAGACGTGGACAAGGCCATGGTAAGGCTCTATCCAATCCTTTGACGTCGGGTACGGCGAGCTGACGGCGAGTTAGGTTTGCGTGGGCGAATGGCTTGTTTGGGCAGATGATTTTGGATTTGGCGGAAAGGAAACCAGAGTTGCTATCACGGAGCTATCAGGGCAATGCGACTTCGCGAGAATCACAATAGACAAGCAGAAAGTCTCTGGGGTTGATGAATAACTAGACCGACTGCTAAAAAAGCAAAGGAACCATACCAGGCCCGTCGCTGATGCTCATGATACCTCGTCTACCTATAAAAGTCAATCTGACCAAACAGTCTAACTGAGATCAAAGCCTGCACCCGAAGTAACTGCATATAACAACTTCCTCCGTAGTGTGATCTCATTCGTATATCGCGGCAACTTGAGCAAATTCACACATGTACTCGTACTCGGCAAGCGCTCCTCATCCGTTCCTCCATCCCTGATGCTGAATTTGGGTTTCAACTGCGAGAAGCCCAACAAGGGCGCCCGTGGAGTTGAGCTGACGTACTTGAGCACGTCTCTCCGCTGCGCATCCGTGAAACCTCTCATAACCTTCCAGAAGAGCTTGATGGTGGGGTGCTCTTCGTTATCATCGCCAATCTCATACAGTCCGCTGTAGACCGTGTTGCGGCGGAGGTCGTCGATGTCAATCTCAGAAGAGTCACCGCCGACCAGGCGCTGCAGCTCGGACTGGTTGAACATGGAAAGCCAAGAGGGTCGGATAATGGCGCGGAGACCACGAAGGAAGGCGGCCGTCTGAAGGGAGGGCTGAACGACGAGGCGGTGACGAGCGACGTAAGAGATGTAGAGAAGCCGGTTGTCGTTCGTGACGTGGACTTGGTCGCCATTGGCAATGAGTTTCCTGTTGATCGTTCGGATGGGTTCGCCACGCTGAGATATCTGGTCCGTGATGGTGAAGTCGACCCCAAGTTCGGAAATGTCACCTGGGTAGTTCTTCAGTCGAAGCATGCCGTTGTATAATTCCTCGTCCATATCGCGAAGGTCGTTCACGCTGCCCTTGTAACTGTTCTCGTTGTTGGGACCAGTGGACGCCCATTTCAGGAGGAAGAAGCCGGCGAATACCAAGTCGACGAGAATGCCCTCATACATGCACTTGCCGACTATTCTGCCCAGAAACTCGAACCGTTTGACAAGGCTGGACACGTGATCCTTCCAATCTGGATCACTTTCCTCAACGCCACCCGCCCTCAAGGACTCGCGTAGTGTGTCGGCTGCGGTTGGGTCGGGGTACAGGAGGCCTTTCTCGTTCGATACAAACATTCCTGCTCCCTCGTTGCGGTCCCCAAACGCCTCCGAGGCAACACTGATAAGGAACTCTTTGGTTACGCCACCACCGTCAATGCCAGCTTCTTGAGCGCCAAACTGATCCACGAAAGTAATCTGAATGGGATCCTTTAGGCCCTCGCCCAGCTGGTAAAACTGCCTGTATGCATCCTCAAAGAGACTCTCTCGTCGAATTGAAGCAAGGTGTCTGGCGAATGGGTGAGTGAGGGGGGATGTGGCATCTCTGCGAAGTCGGTCAAGATTGATAAAGTGGCGGAAGATAATGACTCGGGTCTCGAATGGCACGACGAAGGGCATGTGCTTGAGAATCTCCAGCTTTGGTCCCATCTCCGCTAGCCGCCTCTCCTTTATCGCTTTCATTTGCTGAGCCCTTAGCCGCTCCATTCTGACGTGACGCGATAGCCTTTGGCTGGAAAATGAAGAGTAGAAGCCTGAATCGGGGCTGTATTGTGCGTCCACAGGATCATCCTCCTCCTCCTCACTATCATCTGAGTCCTCCCTGCTTTGCCGCTCCTCTTCGGCAATGACAGCGAGAACGAAGCCTTCCTTGTCTAATTTGTCCGTCATAAGCCAGTGATCCAGCGGTAGAAATTGTTTTCTCGAGTCTCTTTCATAAATCATCTTCATCGCAGTCGTCACAATAGCTCGGAGGCTTCCTAGGTCCAGCTGCGTTGCTGTTCCTGGGGGTTGAATTTTCGCAGCTGTACCGTGCAATTCTCCAGACAGTCCGATCAGGTGTGTCAGAGAGCTTTCCCTAACTTCCAAGGCCTCTCGTGACCTAGAAAACTCTTGAGCTCTGTAATGAAGACTGAAGGCGGTGTTCTTTAAAAAGCTTGTCAATGCCTTGACGTCCTCTAACGATAGACTGCAGGATCGAATGCGAGACGTAGATGAGTTGCTCTGTAGGACACGGGGATAAATCCCACTGAAAAAGTCTTCGTCGTCGCTCAGACGGAGAACAAAGATGTAAAGCTCGAGGAAGAGTAGGATGGTTCTCCACTCTTGTTCTTCCACTGTGTTATTGGCGGCGCTGGGAACACCGTCTAGATACCTCTGTAGAACGTTGACCGGCGGCTCTGACTCGGTTTTCAATTTGTGAAAAGTCTTCGTTTGCCTCATGATCTGCCAAAGGAACTTTATCGTGGGAATATCACCGGCTGTGGTCGATATTTGCTCGAGGAAGAGCCTCATGCGGATGTCGTCGCCGTTGCTAGGGAAGCACCGGAGCAAAGTTAAGATGTAGCCAGCCAAAAGCCCTGTGCGGCGAGACTCTTGGTTTAATGATTCGGATTGACTTGTGGAGAAATCGCGCAATAGTTGCGAAATACCGTCATGCTCAAGCAACAGCATCAATCTGCTGCGGACGTAGGGGTCAAGAGGCTGCAACAAGGTTTCCTCGTGAAGGTCGCTGGAGGTTGAAGGGTTTAAAGGCGCGCCAACACTGACCCGAAGTCTGATTTCTGGTGATAAGGCAGCTAGTTGGGTATACAGAGCTTCCAGGTAGATCAGGTTGTCAGATGCCTCCAACCTCGTGCGGCCCAGGTCAATGAAGTGGGCCAGCAGCCAGAGTAGGTTATCCTTAGAAGCTACAGTAGTGGAACCTGACGACAAACCCTCGAGAATGCCATTTGCTAGAGCGTCTGCCGAAACTGCTTCGGAGAAGACATCGATGTTGGCTTCAAAAAGGCGCAATCGGTTGTTCGCCAGGAAAGAAAACGCATATGCCTTGTAAATGCTGCCTTCTGAGTGCAAAAGTGTCAGCAGGAATTGATTGTGTGTGTAGATATGTACATACCTTTTCCTGAACTGGCCACCAATGGAGCATGCAGGGCCCGAAGCAAGACGTTTGGCCAGTCTCCTGCCAGACCCTGTATTTTACAAAGCTTTGCCAGGACCTCGTAGTAGCCATCGAGCGACCGTAACACGGTTTCTGGGGACCTTGACGCTATTCGCGTGATGAGCTCTAGTACCTGTTTTAATTCCGACGATATCTCCCTGCATGGACTGGTTAGTGGGATCTCACAGCAATGGTGGGGACCAGAGGGCCTCCCAGCGAACTTACTCTTCTGTTGATTTCCGACCCAGTGCCTCAATGAGAATTCGCACCAGTCTCTGGATCCGTGATGCATGTACACCCTTTGGAGCTATTCCCTGGAGATCGACGAGTTCGGTGTCACGGACGTAGAGAACTAGTCTTTGAATGTCATCATGGCATCTGGACGAAAAGAAGGAAAGCAAAAGCGCAAAGGCTACCGGAAGCCTCTGAGCCGGGGCACGGTTGGAAGATGAACTGTAAAGCTGATCGAATGTAGCTCTACGGGAGTCGTATAGCCTCTTCCTCACTCGATGACCCCTCCACGTGCGCTGAATCCGTCCGGCTGCCTTCAAGCGAAGCCGTTCGGTCTGACGCTTCTCGCGATCGGCTTGCGCATTCGAGACGGTCTTGGTGGCATTGGAGACGGCTGCTGGACTCCACGAGGTATTGGCGAAGGGGTTGCCTGCTGATCCGCTGAGATTTACGTTTCGAGGACGTCTCGAGTTGCCTGTGAACGTCGAGAACATGGTGGTGATGGGTTTTGGAAGTGGAAGACGTTATATCAGGAAGGCTTCGGAGACATTATCAAAATGGAGACAAGCAATGATGATTGACGAAGTCGCGTTGGTTTTCTAGAAGATTCAGGCACGAGCTTCAGTCAGCCAACGATCTGAAGTTGTCGGCATTGGAGGTCGTCTAACTCGGTGGGGATCTTGACCGGAGGGTGAGGTCACTGGCTGATAAGATAAGCGACAGCCCCATAAGTCTCGCTGGCGGGGTCGATGCCTTAGTTTAGTGATCTGACCGTGCAAGTAAGGGCCAAACTTAGCGTTTGCACTGTAGTTCGTCTTGTTGCGCGCTGGGGGCTGAAGACTATTTATTGATGAATAAGAAGGAGAAAGAAAAGAAAGTAAAAAAAAAGGAATAAAAATACAATTGTGATGGGTGTGGCGTTGCGCTTTCCCGACCGACACACCACTCCCCTCAATCGCTAAAGCCAACCCCGTCGCTGTATGAACAAGTGTAATGTTAGTCCAGATACTGCGCCGCAATTCAATCACACACTCTCTGATGATAGCCCTGACGGACGGGTCGTCGCATGAGGGAACAAACATGATGGCAGTACAAAATTTCCACAGGGCCGGCTTTTTCTTGGCAGGGTCGCAAGTATCTTAGCCACCGGCCAGATGGGCGGCACGGCCGGGGCGCCATGGCCTCTAGCGGGCTGCAGTGGAAAAGACGGTCAAAAAGTTAGTGCACTGTGTGCCCTGGCCAGGGCTGCTAACAAGGGTCCCGGGAAAATACCTCCTCCGATGACCGCCATCACCATTAGCACTAACACTAACCGCAACGAGGAAACAAGAGCAAAAAAGTTTTGGTGATTCCCTGCCTGGCAGGTGGCAGGTTGCAGCAGGCTCACTCCACCTCCACCGCATCGCCTAGGTTCAGTTAAAAAAAATATTGGCATGAACGAAATTTCTCTTTTTTCTCCTCAACCGCAACACCAACCTTTATCAAAACCACCCCCAACCCTTTCTAAAGGCGAGCCAGTTCAGAGGTACGGTCTTCGTACTAGTGCTCTGTTTCTGCTCACTTGTTCTCTGAACATCAAAAGAAAATCTTCAAAAAAACTTGAAAAACCCCCCCAAAAAACCATCCACTTACCCCCCTCCCTCACTCTCCAGAAACCCTCCTCGTCTCTCTCGCGACACCGCCCCCAGGACAAAATCTCGCCAAACTTCCCACAACCTTACCTCGTTGCTACTCGAGACTCGTTGTTACCCGTGGCCGCATCGCTTTGTTCGTTGTTGCCTTTCTTTGTTCGCTCAGGTCCCGTACCAACGCGAACCTCCCCCCTGTCGCTGTCGTATTAGATCGGTATGTATGTCCGACTCTGCCTCTCTACCACATTCTTTTCCCACCCCAGGTCGCAACCTACTACTTTCAAACAGTGTCTTGCTCTTCGGCTAACTTGATTGTCCCTCCATAGTTCTATCGATATCCATCCTCCCCTAGAGTCAATATGGCCGCTAACGCTGCTTCTGGCGCTGTTGACCAGCTTGCCAACGACCTCAACAACACTTCTCTCAACGGCAGCGGTGATGCCAGTGCTCCTACCATTGACACTACCGTCGGTGGTGGTGCTGACGATGGCGCCGCTCCTACTCCCAGCTCTGCCGCTCCTCATCCCCAGAATTCTGCCTCCCTCTACGTTGGCGAGCTCGACCCCTCCGTCACTGAGGCCATGCTCTTCGAGCTCTTCTCCCAAATCGGCGCCGTCGCCTCCATCCGTGTCTGCCGCGACGCTGTCACTCGTCGCTCTCTCGGTTACGCTTACGTCAACTACAACGCTACCGCCGATGGTGAGAAGGCCCTCGAGGAGCTCAACTATACCCTCATCAAGGGTCGTCCCTGCCGCATTATGTGGTCTCAGCGTGACCCCGCTCTGCGCAAGACTGGTCAGGGCAATGTCTTCATCAAGAACCTCGATGTCGCTATCGACAACAAGGCGCTCCACGACACCTTCGCCGCCTTTGGCAACATTCTGAGCTGCAAGGTTGCCCAAGACGAGAATGGCAACTCCAAGGGATACGGTTTCGTCCACTACGAGACCGATGAGGCTGCTGCACAAGCCATCAAGCATGTTAACGGCATGCTTCTCAACGAGAAGAAGGTCTATGTCGGTCATCATATTCCCAAGAAGGACCGTCAGAGCAAGTTTGAGGAGATGAAGGCCAACTTCACCAATGTCTACGTCAAGAACATCCAGGGCGACGTTACCGACGACGAGTTCCGGGAGCTCTTTGAAAGTTTTGGCGACGTGACTTCCTCCTCTCTGGCTCGTGACCAAGAGGGTAAGAGCCGTGGGTTCGGCTTTGTTAACTTCACCACTCACGAGGCCGCCTCCAAGGCTGTTGACGATCTCAACGGTAAAGACTTCCACGGTCAAGATCTCTACGTTGGCCGTGCTCAGAAGAAGCACGAACGTGAAGAGGAACTCCGCAGATCTTATGAAGCTGCTCGCCTCGAGAAAGCCAGCAAGTATCAGGGCGTGAACCTGTATATCAAGAACCTTGACGACGACATTGACGACGATAAGCTCCGACAGATGTTCTCCGAATTTGGACCAATCACCTCTGCAAAGGTGATGAGGGATACTCCCACTGAGGGTGATGAGAAAGACTCGAAGGATAAGAAGACTGAGGATTCCAAGGACGAAAGCGACGCCAAGGAGAAGGAGAACAAGAAGGACGAGCCCAAGGAAGACGAGCAGGAGACTACCGAAAAGAAGTCTGAGAAGAAGTCCGATAAGAAGCTTGGTAAGAGCAAGGGCTTCGGCTTCGTCTGCTTCAGTAACCCCGACGATGCCACCAAGGCTGTTGCCGAAATGAACCAGCGTATGATTAACAGCAAGCCGCTCTATGTCGCCCTTGCTCAGCGCAAGGACGTCCGCAAGAGCCAACTCGAGGCTAGCATTCAGGCCCGCAACCAGCTGCGTATGCAGCAGGCTGCCGCCGCCGCTGGAATGCCTCAACAGTACATGCAGCCCCCGGTCTTCTATGCTCCTGGTCAGCAGCCTGGTTTCATGCCTCAAAGCGGCCGTGGCATGCCCTTCTCTCAGCCTAGTATGGGGATGCCCAGTGTCCAGGGCGGCCGTCCTGGCCAGTTTCCAGGCTACCCACAGCAGGGCGGCCGCGGTGGTGTGCCTCAACAGATGCCTCCCAACATGTATGGCATGCCCGGCCAATTCCCACCCCAGTACGGCCAGCCCGGTACTCCTCAGTTCATGGCCGCCATGCAACAGGCCCAGCAGGCTGCTCTTGCTAGCGGCCGTGGCGGTGCTCCTCAGGCTGGCCGGGGCGGTCCCCAGACCTTGACTGGTATGCCCCCTACCATGGTGGGAATGCAGGGCGGAATGGCCGGATTCCCTCCCAACAACCGACAGCAGGGTGGCATGGGCCGCGGCGGACCCAACGCTGGCCGCAACGGAAACCTCCCCAACCAGGTTGCTCGTGGCCCAGAGGGCATAAACCCATCTGCCGTTATCCAGGCTCAGCTGGCTGCGGCTCCCCCTGCTCAGCAGAAGCAAATCCTTGGTGAGATGATCTTTCCTAAGATCCAGGCGATCAACTCCGAGCTTGCTGGCAAGATCACTGGTATGCTTCTTGAGATGGACAACAATGAGCTTATCAACCTGTGAGTGCACAAAAGTTCTCGATTTTGTCAACAGGAGGCTAACATGTTATAGGATTGAGGACGAGACCGCTCTTAAGTCCAAGGTCGACGAGGCTCTTGCCGTCTACGATGAGTATGTCAAGGCCCAAGGAGGACCCGAGGGTGGTGAGGCGCCCAAGAAGGAGGAGGAGACCCAGGCTTAGGCCTGGTATCGGCTGCTTTTGGTCTGAATATTTCTTTTGTTATATTTATTTGAATGACCGACTGCCTCACTTCCCGGAGCAACCTACGCCTTCGGTAGGAGCTCACGGATGTGACAGGCAAAATCATGGCTGCTTGGTACTACCCTAGGTTGAGGGGGTACGTTATGTAACGGATAGACTTCTTTGCTATTTCTTCTCTTCTCAAGAAGGGAGAAACAAAAGTTAGGGGGTCTCAAAGGTGGCTGGATTTTTGATGCGCGCCTTGGCTTGGTACCGACGGCTGCGGCAGCAAAGTCCCATTGAAAGAATCCACCAGGGAAGGCGTTGAAGGTTGTAGGTTTTTTATGACTCTGGCCCGTAGGTCTATACCCCCCCACAGATGGTCCTCATCTTACAGGCTATCACAGTAGAGGCTTTATGTAGATAGGGCTTCTAATTAAAGATATGTTCAAGGTTCGAGGCTTACTATGTGACTTGGTGGCGTTTTTCGTTAATAACTCTCCTTCTTTCAAAACTTAGGGATGGATGGGCCTGGAAGACTTGGCGAGCTGGTCGGTGCATGAACACTAATCTGCTCTTCATCATGCATTGACTTTTGCGTACCTAGTAGACGATCATACAAGGATGCATGAAAACAACCGACAACTCCTCATATCCATCATGCTAACCAGCGCCTTGTGGAGGAACATTAATATGGCTTATCCAACCATCCTTACATGCAAATTTTGTTTATACAATAACACCCGAACCCAATCCAAACACAGCCGTGTAACGCATAATCTCCTCACATCATCTTTCCAATCGGCCCATCCTCGATCATCCACTTCTTGCTGGGAACGCTTCCAAACAGAGTCTCCATGACCTTGCTCTTCTGCTGCTGCCGTACTTCGCCCAGGTAACCCCTCACATCGCTGAGGCCGCGAATCTGGTCTTCAAGTGTTAGGGTTGTGGAGTTGACGCCGCGCACGAGTGGAGAAACCAGCTTGCTGCGGAGGGTTTCGAGCGACGCTTTGAGGGTTAGGAGCTTGCCGTTATGCTCGACGAGGATGCCCTTGTTGCGAACAGTCTTGTCCCGGACGTTACGGAGGAGTTGGCGGTTTTGCTCGAACTTGCGAAGCTCGGCGGCGCGACCACCTAGGAGACGTGTCCATAAGCTGGCAAGCAGATCGGCATGCATCTCCTCTTGCGCAGAAGTCTCTCGCACGACTGTTCTGGCGAGGTTGAGGAAATGAAAGTCCACACTTTCGAACAGTGCAAAGAGCGTCACACTGTGCTGCAGCTCAGACTGAATACTGTCTTCCAATACAGATAAAAACTCAGTAAAGAGTAGTTGTACCATTCGCTGCTCGCGCTGCGGGTTGCTCATCCCGAATATGTATGTCGTGATACTACCTATGGTAGTAGGTGCGCCAGATGCGTCTTCAAGAATGCGGGCTTGTGATAAGAGGTTGTGTAGATTGTCGTAGGCGGAAGTAAGGGTTGAGGGGGCAGGGCTGGAGTCAAGGCGGTTCAAGTGCATCTTGACCCAGTCCATAACGTTGAGGATGCTGACACTTGTGTAAGACTTTTGAAGATGGTAGGGGACGAGAGGTTATGGGTAGATGCATTGTGATGATACGTACCCATCAATATCACCGTCAACGCGAGCGAAGAACTTGGTCATTTCAAGAGCCAGCGTTTTCATCGTCTCACTCAGCGTATCTAGATCTGCGACGATGCTTGGCGCATCCCTCATGTCACTCGTCCTAACGCTCTCACCTAGATCCCATACAGCAACGCTTGTTGCTTGAAGATCGTGAACCTGCGCTACTGCATGCTCGGAGTAGTAGATCAAGGGCTCGAAGGAGCGGGCAAGTCCAGCGACCTTGACTAAGTCGCCTGCCGGGCGGGGCGCGGCAGGTTGAAGCAGGGCTTTGAAAGTTGTGATGGAGAGGAATGCGATGAGGAAGGAGGTGAAAGCGGAAGACCAAGTGCGTGTTGCGGCGGCATAGTTTCGACGGAGAAAGTTGATGGCGGCTTCGATAGGCTCAGTGCGCTGTTGTATATCCGCTCGAACAGCAAAGCGAATGTCTGTTACCAAGGACATGGTGTTAGTAGATTTGATGACTTGGTCAGGGGGGTTCGCTATTGTTAGAGGGCATCTCACAGTTGTCTGACGGTGGTTCTCTTATCGCCAGATCTGTTGCAGGATTTGACGGCTCAAAAGCGTTCACTTGCAGGGTCCTATCCTCTCGTCTCTCGGGACTCACGCTCCTCCCCTTGTCTGGACTCATGCTTCCCTTGGGCAACTTGGTGCGTATTGCCTGCTCTAGCACCAACTCGTCTCCACTCTCATCATCCAAGTCGAGAGAGCTCTCTCGCTGATAGGTTCGCATAGGAAACCCGCCGAGCCCATCATGCGGGCCTCTCCAAAAGCCGCTGCTCCGGTCGCCGTTGCCGAGTCTCCGCCATGCTGGAGGCGAGTACCCACCGACGGAAGCGATTTCCGACTCCTCGAGGTCGTTCTCGGTTGTCGCGGCTTCGCTGCGGTGAGCTGAGTGGTGAAGGGTTGGACTTGCGGGGGGTTCGAAGTCCCGCAAGGAGGCGTCGAGGGGATCGAGGGGATCGGGGAGCTGGTTCATCCTGGTATTTATGGTGGTGGTCGGCTCTCTCTTGCTGAACATCTGTCCGGATGTCCGAGGCGTATTCGATGCCTCGAACGTCTGCGTAGTCGTTTCGGCGACTGCGCGAGAGTACGATGTCCTGGCCTGCAACGACGAGTTGCTGGTCCTCGAACACTAGCTGACTGTTTTTGAAGGGCAGTTCAGGTAAGGGTTTCTCAATTCGATGGGGCGGAGGGTTGATGTTTTGCCAAAGAGGCGAAACCGCACGGGAGATGGCAGATAGGCCGAGGCGCGGGACGGTGAGAGATAAGCCCGAGATATAGAGGACGATAAAAGCGAAGAATATGATGACGGTGATGAGGAAAGTACCAGGCGCGACGTTGATGTTGATGAGAGAAATGTGGTTGTTCACCGTCAGGAGTGAATACATGGAGCTCGCATGCGAAGCGGCTGAATCAAAGCGCAGATTGAATTGAGATGAGTAAGGTTCTTGCTAATGGTTGTCGTTGGCAGCATCGGCGCAGGCATACATTCCAAGCCAACGATAGAAAATAACCAGAACGCTGACACTCCTAGATTCACTCTCACCACAAAGGAGGGTAAGGATTCGACGTCAAGAGAGCCGGGGTCGAAGGTCCAGATGGAGGATGAAGAGAGAAGAAGAGAAGAGATGATACTTGACCCCAATATCAGCGACGCCCCTCTTCCTTCCCATGCCTCCCCTTCTTTCCTGAAATCGAGGGGTTGGGCCCTCCCGCCAGCCCTTTCCCATGCAGCATTCTGACTTGGACGTTCGTAGCCAATCATCGCGAACTGACTGACGGAAATAGGCCGTTTGAGAGACCGGCCGCTAAGCCCTTTGTGGACCATGCACCCACTTTACACGTTTCGCGCCGCGTGCCGTGTTGTTATGGCCTGATGCGCAAGGCATCAGTCATTACTAATTAGGCTCCCGGTGAGTCGAATTTAATCGTGTTTGTTATGGTGGGTGCTGGAATGAGGCTTTTTGGATGGCTCTGTGTCGGTTATTGGCTCGAGATCTGTGGGAAAACGCGGGCTGTGACTCTGCATCCCCGCCGTGTACGCGATGGCGCGCGTTGACAGCGAACAGCGTGTTGTTGATGCCCTGTCGATACGGGATACTGATGTTATTAAACGAAGCGATTGGTTGCTATGGCTAATCCCTTGATCCTTGCCCTCCTTTGGGTCTACCGTTGACCCATTACTCCGTACAAACATATGACAACTCGACTCTCAGACGAGAGCGTCCTCTCCTAAGAAACGTAATCGGCTGTATCGTCGCTTGAAAACGCAGCCCTTAGATGAGGCACCTTAGAGCTACCGTCATCGACACCTAGGAACGTCGCCCTTAGCCTCGTATGGAAATTTAGCAATGTGTAGGAGCAATTGGGCAACGGCTGGTGCTTATCCCGTTCGTTTTTCGAGGCCTAGCCTGAACCAAAGCTACCAATGTCGATAACCCTAATTATCGTAATCGAATGAAGCCAGTGAGCGGAGTACGCTGCCCTCCACCCTTCACTAAATCCTCCTCCTCGCTGCAACCCTAACCTGTCTAATAATACCCAGGGTTGCTCAAAATCATAGCCATACCAAGTTATGCGTCTGACCATGGGGACTTAGGGGGAAAAAAAAATGAAACGCTCCTCCATGAAATATCTCTTGTGACGGGTTGGCCATCATTTTCTGCTAGCAACTCATGTCCATGACCGGCGTCTGACGTCTCTTGCGGAAGAGGCACCGACACGAACAGAACGATTTCGATGAGCCTTTGCGTTCGTGCGAATAGAAGGGTTCTAGTCAATCTTCGCGTTCGCTAGACTTTTGGCTGATGGATTGCTGAGATTGTTGATGAGTCGCACGTCCTTCGTCTTGTATTTACTCTGCTTGCGTAATCGCTTCCTTGCTACCATGACGGGGACTGAGCTTTTGGTAACAAGGTAGTTTGAGAAGGATCCGAGGATGACTCTGTTCTCTGATTAGCATTCGGCTCGGCCTGACTCTTCTTGGCTGGAAAATCAACATACCCCTTCAACGCGCTTCGTCCCCGGCTTCCTATAACTACCAGTGTAGGGTTGACCAAGTCAATGACCTCGGTGATCAGATGCTTCGGGTTCTTGCAGTGCAGTACCTCTACAATCACCCGAATCTGCAGAGTTGTTTTTCGTAGCAGGCGTAACACCCTGTCGGTGATGTCCTTGACGGCTCGGCGACGCTCTTCGTGACCCTTGCTACGCTCTACTCTGCTATACGGCGTAGGAGAAGTAGTCGGGGTGCTGGCCTTTGAGTCTCCTCGCAAGTGGAATGCCGAGTTTCGCATAAATTCCGGCACCACCGACGAAGTCGGAAGCTGGACTTTGGCATTCGCAACGTTATTGATGGCAGCGGCCTGCTCCTTCATCGCTTTAGGATCGTCGGGCACCTCATCACCAGCCGCAATACCAGTTTCCTCATCCACGCAATATATCGCAATGAGAGTATCGCCGTCTCGGACCACTGTCCCAATGGCCCACTCAAGGGCGTGAGCCGATTCATCGCTGAGATCAGTTGCCACAAGGTACTTGCGCAGCCTGCGGTTTTCCTCTTCTGCTATTTGCGCAATCTTGTTGTACTCTCCTCGGTAGATGATTCGAATAGCGCGATGGGCTTCTTGGGTGGCTTGGATGTTAGTCATGGTGAATGATAGCTTCTGTGCTTGCTTGATGTCATCCATGTCGGCCTCTTCGTCCGAACCCAGCACTGAGGCTTCGGCTGAGCCAGTGTCTTGGTCATAGCTGGTCTTGGGATGCACAGAGCCTTTGTTCGTCTTGACACTGTCGCCGGAAGGATTGGTGATCTTGATTTCCGGCTCGGAGAGCAGGGATCGATAAACGTACTTTGGCTGCTGTGACGCAATTTGAGTACCTGCAAATCGATTAGTCCTCGCGCTGTCTTCGAAATGTGAGAAGAGGACTTACGCTCTTCCTCTGCCGCAGCGAGCAAGCTCAAGGCCTTTCGCTCTCCCTTGGTAGACGAGGCTCCACTGTCCCCTTGTTTCAAACCATCATTCAAAGATCGTGGACTCTTCTTGCGACCTCTCTCGTCATCGGACGAGGAGTATGGCTCGTCTTCGTCGCTGGAAAGTTGCTCGCCATCAGGGCTCATGTAGTCCTTGACCAATCTTCCGTGTGCATCTTCGTCAGCCTTTTGACGCTTGGGCAATGCCGAAAGGCTTCCAGTAGAAAACGCGAGATGCGCGTCCGATAATCGACGATATGCGTTGTTGAGGTCAATGGTTTGGCCGTCATCTAGCAATGCTCGCCCCGGTGGCATAACCGACAAGACTGCGGGCGACCTACTCCTAGATCCAAGCCGGTTGTGAGGGGACTTGGACTGGTTTCCAAGACGCCCACTCAATGACTGGTGTCGTCCACGATCGCCGGGCAGCTGCAGGCCGCTCAAGTCCGTGCCTCGAAGAGCATCCTCGTATGGGTTAGAGCTTCTCGACTGCTTCTTGCTGCCCAGAGAGGGACCCTGGGTGTTTCTCTTGGGCAATTGGTTGACGCCGGAATTATGGCTCAAGATGCCGCCAAATTGATACTCGGAAGTGGGATCATTGCGGTTGCCAAGGCCTGTCCGGGGACCGAAACTGGCTGGTTTTTCCGAGGCATCGGAAAAGCTTCGTGTATGTGTGGTACTGACAGGGCTGGCAAGTGTCGCTTTGGTGGCAACTGGCGAATTAGGGGTGGTACTGGTCCCAGACGACTTCGATGTCATGGGCGTATCGATATCCAACATACTTCGCACGCTAGGCGGGCCTGATGGGCTATCGATGTCGAGCATGCTCCTGACAGGTGCCTGGCGTGGCGAGATGGGCTTGGGCGGATCATCAACATCCAGCATCGACCGAACGGGCGATCGTGGTATCGCATGAGGGGAGGCCGCTCTGGCTCTCGCAGGCGCGTCACTCGGCCGGGGTCGATTCTCTAGTAGGGCGAGGACCTCCTGTCGTTCCATGTCGAGCATGGCCTCGATGCTCATCGGTTGATGCGACATGATGGCGGTCGCGTGTATGTCAAACTTTGACTATATGGTGGCTTCGTATCGGATGATGATGTAGACGGCGCTACCTGAGATGACGAGAGGCGTACCGTCTCGACAGTTCGTAGGATGAAATCGATGAAGTGCGGTTAACCTTGGGATTCGATATGTGCGCATACGCCGCGAGCTTAGCGGGGAAACTTCCGAAGGAGGCGCTGGGAGGACGGATATAGCCAAGATAGCATTGTACGATTTCGCAACCCAAGCTTGGCACCGTTAGATCATGGTGGCGCAGTCGGTCAAGGTCTTCAGCTTTACAATTGGATATGGGGATAACGGTCCTCTTTCGTCTAGCGGGTTGTTGTAAAAAGAAAAGAAAAAGAAAAGTACCATACGGAACAGGCAAGGTTGTGGTTGTGGTTGTGGTTGTGGTTGGGTGGTGACGGGTTAAAAAGAGAGCTGCCTGCCAGGATGGAGTTGGAAAAAGCGTGTGGAGGTCCAGTCGTGGCTGTCCAGTGGAGAGAGGAGGGGCCACTTTCCACGGGTGCCACAGCCCTCCACACTTAGTAGGAGCGCGCTAGGGTTGTTTTGAGCAATGATGCGCGGGCCCTCAGTGGCATTGTCAGCACTTTCCAGCACACCCACAGCGCCTGTCGGAGCCCATTGGAGCACGTTGGAGCCCAGCAGCTCACCTTAAATTCGAGCTAAATGCCGTGAGATGGGTCTAGACTTTAGAGACTGCCACAGTCAGCAGCCGTCGGCTCGTGCAACTAAACTGTCGTGTCGTGTCGTTGATGGGCAGTAGAAACAAAAACTACATAGGGGCTCTCTCAAGGCCTAGAGTCGGCGCCGGTTTTTGGAGAGATTCACCCGAATCTGGTCAGATCATCATCACTCCTGTAGATCTCTTTCAGATCCTCTTCCACCTCAGTGGGGAGATGGATGGTACATGTAGAGGTACCCTTGCTGCGTGTCGATGCCCTGTAAGATCAAGATCCATCATCTGGCCATGATGCAATGCGGTGGCGGCGCAGCTTACGTGCATGGCGCGCCTCCATAGACCCTATCTTCGGGTCCTTTAGGGAGATTGCATGAGCATTCACCTTGGTGAGAATTGTTCATGCCAGGTCCCTCACGAAACACTAGGATGTTTTGTATATGCGCGTGACAGCAGCGCTTTATTCACAGTCTTCCGATCAAGCTTGAGCTAAACCCATTGCAACCATGAGACCCCTACGTTATTGAGGCTTGCATTCTGGGCAAGTCGTTCAAAGGTTCGGAGTCTTCAGAACCCCCCGAAGTCCCGAGATTCTCCGGATCGCCGAACCCGTATCTCCTCCAGCATACAGAGTGCTTCATACATCCTTGAAAAACGCAGGAACAGAGCATCTTCTCCTTGGTTCATGGGAACTAAACCAATAAGGTACCTACGGCAGTCCCTTGCTGTGAACTATGCACACATTCTCTTGGATCCCTTGTCGAAAGCTGTGTGAGGATAGAACCATGCCTTTCCATCATATGCTGGTATAGTTACATATTTAGCACATCTACTGTACAACGAGACGCCGTCCCTTTACATCTTCTTCTTGCTCTTGAGTTTGTTGGAACCAACATTGGCCCGGGCCGCCGTGCCCAGCTTATGAACAGCCTTTCTCCTGTCCCATACACCCGATCGGCCTTCCACCACCGCAACAAACTCCTCAGCTATCCGGTAGGGGAACTGCTTTCGCCCACTGCCTTTCGAGGGCTTCTTATTGACAATGTCCAAAATCCACTGGAACGCAACTCTTCGTCGTTGTCGTACGGAGAGGGGGGTGGGGAGTTCGAGGGCTCTACCACCGCCGCCGGCGCCGGCAACGTTCCTAACCCTGATGAGGGGGGCCACCGAGTCGATGGCAACGGTAATGTACAGAATGGGGTTGAGGGGAAGGTAAGCGGCTGGAGGAGTTCCCGGGAGGAGGGGGATCTTCGGGCTGTAGATCGGAGCTGGCGCGGTGCGGAGATAGTTCAGGACGATGGCCATATTCTGATATAGGAGTTAGCAATCTGGGGTGTAGATCTCGTCATGTCGATGCGTACCCTTTGAGCAACACTCAGCTTGCCATCTTTCATCAACAACCTGGTGATTTGCTCAAGAACTGGGTGATATCGCTTCTTCTGATTGAAGCCCTCCGGATAGGGCCGTGTAGGCAAGCCAAACTTATATCCCAGGTTTTCCAAACCTGCATCGTTCACGTCTTCAACCAGGTCGGCCTGTTCTGCTGCTGCCACCAGAGCCTCTGCCTCCTCAGGGGGAGGAATCATTCCCTCGCGGTACAGTGTCTCTTCCTGAGCTGGCGTTAACACCCCCTCGGTTTGGCTCGTTGCCGTCCGACCGCCAAAGAAGAGTTGCTCGAGGGTCGCATCATCGAGAGCTTCGGTAGCCGCATTGTGAGAGGTGTTCACCTACAAACCATAACCATTAGCTCGGAGAATCGGGCCAATGCTCAACTGCCGTATCTTACCTCAGCTTCCCCCTGCGTTGGAATGGCCTCGGCTTTGCTCGAGCTCTCAATTGGCTTCGGGGGTTGATTGTTGGTTTCATCGGAATACCATCGAGTCCTGGGTAATGAGTTGATGAACGACTCTGTCCTGGGGGCTGCAGGCCTCGACCGAATTGCGAGAGCTCTGCATGCGCCCCAGATCCTTAACCTCGGAGACATGACTGAGCCCTGCGTCGCAGCAAGCGTCTAGGAGCAGGAATTATATGGCCTCAGTGCTTCGCGTGATCAATCGACGGATTCAAGGTTGAAAATTACCAGTTTCGCCGGTGAAGCGGAGTTACATTTCCCCGGCGCGACGGCCTGCGGCTGCTGACATAATACCCACTGCCGGGCTCGGTGCTCGTTGTCCGTGCCGCCATCCCACGATTCGACGTCAATCGTAGACTCGGAGACATCAGGAGGAGAAGACTAGACTCATCGGTTGAGGTCTCACTGCAGGAGTCCTCTCGCTTGCGCGAAAAGATGTCATCGACGTTGGAAATCCCTCTGGCCGTTATTTTACCTTGGCGCAATCCTCCGTCGACTGTAACCCTCCAATCCCCCACCCTTTTCCCATCCTTTGTTCGTTCATGTTGAACATGCGCTGTCAGTGCCAGCGGAGACGCTGATTTTGACTCTGCAGTGACGCAATGTAACGTGAAGATTCTGCGTTGGCCAGTTTCAAGGGCTCATGTCGTGTGGAATCATGACCGGCTTTGAAGGCTCGCGCGTAACGTCACAAACCATCCTACGCTGTGGCAGAATAGGCGGGCTGAAGGAGCTGCTTTGCAAATATAGTAACCGCTAACGCCTCGCAAGTCGGATTTTGTGGCTTTGTCTGATCAGTCTGTTGAAATCTGATTGCCTCTCCTCCCTACCGGCGCTACGCAGTGGCCAGTCGCTCCCCTGTTGTTATAAAGGTGGCCGAAGGTGATGGCGGTGTGCAGGACGGCTCTTGGTAAGGCTTCCTATTGAGCGTCTATCAGCCGGCATCCATGCTCTCTTCAACCAATATCGAGTGCGCCCACGACGTCAGGTGGGGGCTGGTTTAATAGACGTCAGCCTCGGCTTCATACAGCGAGCGAGTCAGGGAGACGAACAAGGGCGACGAGTCAGCGAGATTGTCTATCAAGTAGGGCGCCTACTTCAAGAACGCCGGAACTTTTGGACCTGGCTGGCTTGCCAGGGATTCACAAGCCATAGCAGCAGCGTCATCCTGGAGCAAAGAAACACAACCGCCCGCTTACTTGGCTTATTGCTGAAGCCGAGAATCTCAAGAATGGTACCGGGGGGGAGGGTCGACAGATGGTTCGCGAATAATTGTTCACATGCGTGACATCACCCAGGCTAAATTTTCATAGGCGCTAGGCACGCGGCTGGTTTGATCCGCCGTCGTTAGCGACAATCACTAGGAGTTTAAGCCATAGTTCAGAAGCATTCTCTGCCGATTCAACTTCTCTACATAGTTGTAACACTAATTCCTGTTGGACGTTTCGACAACTTCCCTTTTCAGGAAGTCGTGGGTGCTTATGCCCTTCGGACGAAGACAACGCTCTACGAAAACCCGCATCCGAAGCCGCCCGAGATGAAAAAATGTCCCAATATCCACGTTCAAGTATCATATCTGAAAGTACAGGTTCTGCCTCTGCAAACTCTAGGCTGTGTGCCACCACTGTTGCTGAGGATAGGCTGTTCCCTTTCCAAGGGGCGATCAAAATTGAAGTCGTACGCCCAATCCCGTTTTACCCGTCCTTTTCCCATAACCCTTTGCCGTGATCCGGGCCCAAACTCCGGCTTCCATGACTGCTCAAGGAAGAAATAACCAGTCAAATAACAGACACAAATTCCATGATTGCGATTTTACAGTGAAAACGCTGGGCAGTCAAAATGGTAAGTTGCGGAGACGCCCCTGCGGCACTCGTTCACTTCACTCCGCCTACCATGCGTACGACTGGACTGGGGAGCTGTTGTTTGAGCCGGTAAGCCAGTTGACGGCGCATTCGGCAGCATCTTCCTTGGCGTTGTTCAGGTTCTTCCCATCGTACCAGTACCGGGCAGATAGGGTCTTTCCATGAACAGTGACTCGGCTCGACCAGGCAGTGCGTCCGCCTGATGAGGGCAGCGTTAGTCAGCGTTGGGGACGGGGCAGCCATCGTGAGAAGACCGGGTTAGGTAACATACCACGGCGATCCGAAACTATATGAAATACTGGGGGACGCAATTGAGCATCGCGACAGACAACTACATTAGGACCAAGTTAGTTCGGCCTCCACCAAGAAAGGATTTCATGACAAGGTTTACCTTCGAGACGCTCCTGCCAAGGACCGAGTGGGTTGTAGGGCGAGGAATCCATGTTGATGAGAGCTAGAGACGACGCTGTAAGTGCTATGAGGGGCTGAGTTTAAAGAGTAAGAAGTGTAAGTGAAGATTGTGTGTGCGTGTGTGTGTGTGTGTGTCGTTGAAGTCGAAGTCGAAGTCGATGCCGAACCTAATGTCAACAAGAGCAGACAGCCAACTTATAAGTCGTAGAGGCGAGGTGAGCGAGTTTCCGGCATAGGATGGGTATCCAAGGAGAAATCAGTAATCGGGCGTATTATGGGTGTGTGCAAGGATATCGAACACGGCCAGCGAATCCCTAATGAGAGGCTGCCAACCACGAGGGCCAACGGTGTATTATGGTACGGAAATCTCCCCAGCTGTAGCACGAGAGCAAGCAAGCAACCAGTGACCCGGCGGCGGGTTGGGCGTCTGGTGTGGCCTGAAAAGATTAGGTGCTGGGTAGGGGTGGTGGGAGCAACCTTCACGGGAAGGGAAATGTTCGTGTAGAGTTGCAGAACGGCTAGGCTTGATTTGCCGGACGGCAGCTTGCATCAAGAAATAGGATGTAGTGGACGGCACGCGAAATTAGCCAGGAGAAGGGTGGGAGACGGCGAGAGAAATAGAGAACGGCTCGTCGAGGAGGAGGAGAGAAAAAGGAGGATATCAGCCACAATCCCACCAGTCTCGACATGGAAAAGAGGAACGTAACGATTCCTCAAAAGAAGGAATGAAGTCTCCAGGAAGTCAGGTTAGGGTACAAAGTACAGTACATCACGCTTGGTAGGCCGGTTTTGATAGACGTAACCGGGGGCTTAAAAGTTGCTTTTTCCTGCGCTTGAGGAGGGCCCTCGGGCGGAGAGGGTGGGCGCACTCCCAGCCGAGTTGACAATTTCGCAAACACGATGGACTTTGGGCATGAGCCCTGACGCAACTTCCACGGCCTCAGGCAAGGCAAGAGACAAGCGGTTTTTGGCCTTGGAAGAGAATCGAAGCCCCGTGGGAGCAGCCACGGAGCGATTGCCATGGTGTTCAGGCCGTGGTCCTCTCGCCTCGCCCAGAGGGGAGGAAGTGGTGATGGCGGTTGGTACTTGATGATGCAGGCTGACTTTGGGCCACACACCACGCCGTAGATGGGGCATCGGTATTGCATCGCATCCGCATCGCATCTCGCGGTGGTACAGGCATGGGCAACTTAGGCCGGTCCTCCCGATGCCAGGGGAGGGATGCACAAGGCGTCCTAAGCCATGCGGAACCTTGGCCCTAAACGATGTTTTAGGAAAGGCTGGTTCGCTCCCACAGATGCATTAAGCAGCCATAGTGGATTAAAGACGTCGTGGTAGCTTTGCTCCGGGGAGGGGGGGGTTTCGACTTTACAAGTGGTACACGCCGGTGCATATCGAGTCGGCATCGCCTCCGGGTAAGACCGCGGACTCATTGTATTGGGGGGGAAAAAGAAAAAAGAAAAGAAGAAAAAAAGTGAGGCCATTTTACCCAAGGGCAAAGAGACAACAACATCTCGCAAAACATCCAACGGTCTCCGGCATGGCCAATAGCCAATTCCAAGCAGTTGGGCACGATGACCTGCAGCAATTTAGGTCACCTGCTGGGTCGCTTTCCTTCACCATTACCTGGATATGTGGTGCTGTTGCTGTATAAACACGATGCCTTGTTTGCACTCTGCCAGGCACGATCGGACTCGAGTCGACGCCTCGTTTCTGTGGGTGACGATGGCCAATGTCTACCGGCATAGTCGCAATGCTCAATGAGATGACGACGGCCACGTCAGGAAGGCTGTTCATCGACAACCAGGACGGACGACGCCTAACGCCAGACACCGGTCATGCCTGCAGAACGGGTATCCGTGCTACCGTTGAGAGAAGAGAGAAGAGTGTGGGGGTTTAGCGAGCGTTGGCGAAGTCCCATTGGCTAGACAGAGAGAGCCCTTGTTTCCTCTACAGAGCGGCAGCTTTTGCCGCAGTTCTTGGGGGGAACAGAGCTATGGGGTTGTTGATGCATGGCTTTTCTTTTGGGGTGGGGAGACAGTCGAATTTTTCCTCTGCATACCTAGATTGGGTGTGGGGGGGGGGAAAAGGCTGGCTGGGGTGTCAGTGGGATGCGCGTAACGGCCTTCTAGGGGCCCGTAGCGCTGGAGGCCCGTGAAATCCCATAGGACAAGGAGCTGCTTCAGTGACCTTCAGCAACCTGCTGGATTACAGGGGATCAGCTCCCATAAAAGCCCCTATGCTTCGGGTTGTCACTCCGCTGAAGAAAGGATCTTCTCTTTCGACCGGGCAGGTAGTCTAAACGGCCGACCTACCTATTCTGTCTGTCTGTACTGCACCTGAGGCATTCCTCATCCCCAGCATTCCATCCCGTGTCTCTCCAATGCTTGCAAGCCTCTCTCTCAACCTCAACAACAACAACGAGCCCGATCTAATCTGATGTGACACCCACAATTTTAACTTTTGACCCTCAGTATCTTTACCCACATCCACGAAACATGTTTCTGGGCGACTATCGGTTTTGATTCGCAGCTCGCATCGGTACCCTGCACACGTGTGTTCGTCCTTGTCTTGACCGATTATTGCTTGTTCTGCCACACGTAATTGAGGCTTTCGCTAACCCTGACCAAGACCCTGCGCGCTCTAACAATCGATGAAGACCCTGCCGCCCTTTAGCCCCAACCGATTCAACTTTGTGATTTCCCGGGCCTCGATAGTGCCTCCCCTAGGCGCGTCTACCGGCCGGGCGGTGATCAGCCGGGTGACGTTCCGCCATGGATTGAGTCCAGGATCACCATGGCAAACCATCGATCAATTACATCTCCCCTGTTCACCGCATCCGTCAAGGGCGAAGATCCTGCTTCGCTTCTGTTCGCTCTCTCTACCGGAACGGATCGTACCCCCACAGTAGACCACGGAACACCACAGAAGGCCCGCGGAAAGACCACCACGCCAGCTCGTCGAGAATTACCGAAATCCACCTCGAGGAAACCAAGGTCATCAAGTGCAACGTCGAACGTTGCGCGAGCGTTCGGGTTGTCATACTGTTACACAGGAGCCAATTTCCCGGCTGCCCCAAGTTTCTGGGACAGTTATTGATTCGAGGAGTCATAACGTCAAGCTGCACATCATCCTTTCTCCCGTCGCTCGGGTGCATATTTGCCCCAGTGGGAACAACCAAGGATCTGAAACCATAGGCTAGGTGCTGCTGCACGTGTGCGCCTGACTGCTGGCCGATGCAGGAGACAGAGGGCATTCCATACGTGGCGTGCCTACCGAGAGTTGCTGTGCGTCGTGAGCTGCTCACAGGGCGCAACCCAACAGCCGTTCCTCGAGACGCCAAACACAGGCAGCCGCACGAAAGTCAGGCTATAGTATCCCCCGCCCTTGTTCAAGTACCACCATTGTTCTTACCAACTGTGGTCGTTGACCTGAATTTTTAGACACGTTTGACAAGCAGGCTTGAACCCGCACAAAGTCGAATGGGGCAGCAGGATGTACACTGCTTGACTGATTGCTTCTGCCTGTCTCACAATTGCGCAATCGGCCTACCCAAGACAGCCTAGCCCTTCTACACCGTCTCGTTTTCACGGAACTCCCTCCATCTATGGGATTAAAAGAGAAACGATTAGCGGAGGTGTCTGCGTTGATGCCATCATACTTGAGTCTAGGTCCCTCAAGAGTGAGACATAATGCAAGTAAACTATGCGCCGCATCACCCGGTATCCAACAGCAGCATGCACCAAGTTGGGCTCACATGCGTTCAAGCAAGCGTTGCTATCCCTAAGGTTAGCCAACAGTTCGATTGACCAGTTGATTGCAGATCAAAGAGGTTTTGGTCAAATGTCCAGGACCGGTGAGCTAGCTTCGTCACATTTCGTTTATCGGTAGGGCTGCGGGATGACATTACGATCCATTATTCCGCATGATTAGCCATGCATAGCTGGGCATGCCTGACGACACCCGAACCTCTGGCCGGACTGGTTTTCCAAGAGGGTAGTTCTGCATACACGCGATGGCGCCTGCACCCCTGGTCAGGCATGAAGAGGCCTCTATTTTTCACGGACCGGTCTCGCTTGAATGGTTCGTGGTCTGACGAGACTGGTTCGGATTTTCCCTAACCGGTGCGAAAAACGAGTGTTGATGCCCACGTCGACATTAAAATGATACGATTACACGTTGCTTGGGCTAGGGACAATGGAGTTTGGCCGCTCTGCGCTTACATTGGAGGGGGAGGCGGTTATCTGTACAACACGGCTGGAGTCATGCCTGTCACACAGCACTCCGTCCGAGTACGGCCTCGCCCGGAAGCGTGTTCACCGAGATGGATCCCCGACTTACCACCGCATCACTGGCGGTGTCAAACACGCCTGTTTTAGGCGTGTAGCCGCCGACGTGCCAGGATGGGAGGGTGTCGCCGTATACTTTTACGGAGGAACGGAATGTACTGCAGCGATCGCTGCAACCCGCACCGGAAGAGATCGTTACCTCAGCGTCTGGACAACGGCAAGCAGCTGGGATGACTGCGGCTTTCCTTGCTTTGACGGATTTCGGACATCACATTCGCAAATAACCCTCATGATGACCCGTTCGCAACCTCACCTCCCGTCCGAGTCGCAGCCTGCCCCGACGCATCCGCCGCTGCCTCCTGTTAGCTGAAGGACGGATGTTCAACGAGACGCTAGATGATTGGAGGGCCCACGAAGCATCGCTGCTGACTGCACACTGCCTGGCATTTAGCGAAGGCTTGCATCAAGAGCTGGCTGGCGCTGGTAGTCAATAGTGGACTGATGAGACCCCTTTCCTGGACCCTTATGGGCGCACCCAGGACCGACATCAAGCTCATGCATCCAAGAGAGCTTGCACTCTCTGCTTCCCGCTGACTTGACGCTGCAATGGTAAAGACCTGGACCTTGACGAAGACTCGGTAGTCTATGTTGATATTCCCAGAAGCTAATGCTATGTTCCAATTGCACTGATGTGCCCTTAAGTATGGCCTTCCGGCGAACTAGCACGAGGCGATCCTTTGTCAAACTTCAGCTTCTGCATGGCCGGTGGTCTCTCATAGTGGAGTAGGAATGTAAGCGATTTCCAACCCGGCAGGACACTGTTTTGTATTTGTTTATTCATTTGTTTCCATATAACTCTCGACCGCACTCTTACCATCATGGTGAATTCATCACGGTCCTTTCAGTCGGCTTAATTCTACTCTTGGACAGAGGCGATGAGGGACACATGATTCAAGGGTCCCTATCCTGCAGAATCATCAAGAACACTGCCATGTGAGCGGCTTCTAGGATCACGTTCCAGCGCTTTTCCGCATTATAACGTCTGAAGCTTCACCCTTAGTAGACGGCGAATCGGCCCGCGACCGCTCTCTCTCGCTTCCCTTCCCAGCATCGCCCGCGATTCAGACAACCGCCGTCGGAGTCTGGATAGGGTCTAGACAGAGTTGAGACACATCAATAGAGGGATCAACTTGGCGGCGCTACGGCTAGAGAGTTCAGGCCATGGTTCGATTCTCAGAAGCCAACACCCCTAGCTGCGTCCATCGCCATCCTCCATAACCTCAGAGGGCAGAACTGACACGTGATGTCGCAGAT
>JAMYIC010000068.1:0-17386 GCA_024112705.1 Microcera coccophila
CCCCCCGACTCTGCAAGTCTGCGAATCTGCAGGCCTGAGGCCCCCGCCCACACACCCGCGACCACAAGACGAGACTGGCACTGACACCGGTGGCCCTGCACAGCGCTGGCGGCGCGTCACTCCACCTCGAGACTCTCACACCTAGTGCACTGTGGATGACTGTCCACTCGCTCGCTGCTGGTCCCCCACTCTCGACCACTGTTTGCAGCCCTTTCACCCACTGTTTGGGGACCATTCCCAGGCCCTCAAGTCAGGCTCTCAAACCCGGAAAGTAGTCCCAGCACAGGCCCGTCGAAACAACCTTCCCGTCTCTCTACGTCGCCTTTCTCGCCAGCTTTTGCCCTTGCAACACGACACCAACGATTTCATACGCTCGTAATCTGCTTCTTTCCTCTGCTCTTGCCCTCTATAGGGTCCAAAGACGCCATCTTGGCTCTCCGCCATGTCGACGCCTACAACCGCTACGGCCACCCTCGCGCACTACCGTTCTCATCACTATCCCCGACAATACGCCCATACGCATACACAGCACTCGCACCACCAAGGCTACCCGGCCAATCCTGGTGCCAGCTACCGAACTGCTTCTTCCAACAACTCAATCCTGCCCCCAGTCGCATCGCCGCCCTCGGACTCAACGACTGTTCGTCTGCCGCCGCCGTACCAGAGTCCATCCGTCGCCTACACTTCTGTGTCGAATGGGATAATAACTCAGCACTCACCCACCCATCCCGCTCACCATCACGACTCTACGCCTCGTCAGGACGCGAGCTGTTCGAGCGCAACCATGAACGACTCTTCTGCAGTTGACCGGCCTTCGAGGAAACGTCGTCGGTCCCGTGAGCCCGACTGGAACAACTTTTATAGAAATGGACTGCCCAAGGAGATTATTGTCATTGATGATTCCCCAGAGCCCCAGGCCAATACGGGCCGGAAAATCACCAGCGGTGTCACTACTGCTCCAGTCGACACACCCGCCACTGCCACCACTACCACCACCACGACCACCACAACCCGACAGACTACCAGAAAGAGGAGACGAGACGATGAGCCTGATGCCGCTCACGCTGCCAGTTATCACGTCAAGTATCTCAATTCTCAGCACAACACACCATTAAACCACTCGACCCCATCCGGCTCTACCATCTCCAGTAGCGACCGCACCAACTCGGCTATCAACACCACTGCACCCACCTCCCTCTCTTCCAATAGCCAGTACGAAGAAGCCCCGGTTTCTTTTAAAAGAAAGCGGACTCGGCAACAAGTTGCCAACGAGGCCAAGCGGAGGGAGGTTGAGAGTGTTGTTGAATCCTCTCTCACATACAATCCTCCGCCCTACCCGCCCAAGAAGGCAGGCGAAGTCAACGTTCGTGTCGTCCATGATGTGAGTTCTTTTTCATCCGGAGACTGTTGTCGGCCACTGTACTCACATACTCTGAACAGCATCACTACAATAAGAACGTCAAAGTCGATGATGACGATGGCCATTATATCGTCGTTCCCGACGCAGATTTGACTGATAAGTGTACGTTATCATCATCCCCTCCTCCCCGTACAAATACCTGGGTGGCTGACTGGGCTAGATCAAATTATGCGACTTCTTGGTCAAGGTACTTTCGGCAAAGTCGTCCAGGCTCGTGACCGAAGGCGAAACACCCTTGTTGCCGTCAAGGTTATCCGCTCGGTTCAAAAGTATCGAGATGCCTCAAGGATAGAGCTCCGAGTACTTGCAACACTCAAGGCAAACGACGAACAAAATAGGAATCGATGCATTCATCTCAGAGATTGCTTCGATTACAGAGGCCATATCTGCATTGTCATGGACCTGCTAGGCCAAAGTGTTTTCGACTTCCTCAAGAGCAATGGCTTTGTCCCCTTCCCTAACAGCCAGATTCAAAGTTTTGCTCGACAACTCTTTACGAGTGTTGCTTGTAAGTCATCTTGCATACCCATACTGGATAGCAGGAACTAACATCGCCCAGTTCTGCATGACTTGAACTTGATCCATACCGATCTAAAGCCAGAGAACATCTTGCTCTGCAATAGCACATACCAGACTTTCACATATAACCGGAAGATTCCTTCGTCCTCAACGACAATCAACCGGCAAGCTACCCAGCGCCGAGTTCTACTGGATGACGAAATCCGGCTTATCGACTTCGGCTCGGCTACGTTCCAGGACGAATATCATTCTTCTGTGGTATCGACTCGTCATTACCGAGCCCCGGAAATTATTCTGGGCCTTGGCTGGTCGTATCCTTGCGATATCTGGAGCATAGGGTGTATTCTCGTCGAATTTTTCACCGGAGACGCCCTGTTCCAAACCCACGATAACCTGGAACACTTGGCCATGATGGAGGCTGTTGTGGGAGCTCGCATCGATACCCATCTCGTCCAGGCCGTCAACAAAATGTCCACAAGGAGTGGAGGTAATACTGCTTCAAAGTGAGTTTCCATGGAGCTGTGAGCGACTAGCCAGCTAATTGTCTCAAAGATACTTCAAACGCCTCAGGCTCGATTATCCGACTCCCGATACTACTCGGGGCTCAAGGCGCTTTGTTAAAGCCATGAAGCACTTGAATGTACGTAACCCCACCGATTCTTGAAGCTTGATGGGATGTATTGCTGACACTTATACAGGACGTGATCCCAGCGAGCAACGTCTTCTTGAAGAACTTTTTGGACCTTCTGAAGAAGATCTTCGTTCATGATCCGAACCAGCGCATCACGGCGAAGCAAGCCTTGAACCACCCATGGTTCAAGGAGATGGCCCAGCCCGATGATGGCACCGAGGCAGCCAAGATCCGGTTGGAGAGGATACGAATGGAACAAGCAGCCGGGAAGTATCCGCAAGCGGCTGGAGGAACATGACCTGCAAAGCTGGTTCGTTTCCGTGATGATATATACGAGCATGATCATGGAGTTTGGGATTCTCTGATGGAGTGTATGACGAAAGGACGATACTCTACGTCGGGGCCGGCTGATGCCTGCTCGACATCTTGTTCACTGTATTCTAGTGCATTAGCCGTTGCGTTCTCCTTGGTTCTAGTGTTATTTTTCCATGGGATTCATCGACCACGTTAGGCGGCGCTCTGACAAAGGACTGCAAAAGGACATGAGGGAAACGCTGCAATACTCGGTTGGCAACGTTGAGGTATATGATACGGCTTCAACGACATCGGATCTGCCATTCTTTCATCTGTCGGGTTCAATAAACACGGACAAACTGTTCCCTCATTTCGAGGACTCTCGCCTGCCCGTCCCATGCTGTATTGCTTACAGGACTCGAACCCAGCGTGTACTCCAGGCATCTGCTCTGTGCGTTCCGCAAACAAAGACGCCATGACACTAAACAAGCTTCTAAGGATTGACTCTGAAGTGAACATGATTCTAAGAGGAGACAGGTAACAGACTCCTTCGTCATGCAATCGGCGCGGATCGCTAACATCCTCAAGGCTTGCATGCTTCTGGTCGTGCCCTCATCTTTGTTTGCAAACACACTGCGGTAGTAGTTGCTGTTACTTCCCCTGTGGGCGCAACCTAGATGCTGAACAAAGTCTTTGCGAGCATGTTTACCTAAACCACCAGCGTTGTTCGAGTTCAGACACCACGGCACAAAGCCTTGTCTAAATCAGTTCAATGAACGACTTCTACGTCGAAGTAATATAAATAACTCTGAGAGAGCCTGCAAGTTTGGTGGAATGGACAATTCACATCAAAGACTTGACCTTCACTGCTATCTACGAACTGTCGGGAACAGTTACCGAACCTTCAGTGCAACCATTAAATCCCTGACTTCAACGCCGACATTAATATCCCCAGTGCAGGACGATCGCAATCTTGTTGACCCCGAGTAAGTCTTCTGAAATACCACAGATCATTTCTTCACCATGTCTCGAAAGGCGTACACCCCCCTCCCTGGGACTCGTGATGATCCCAACCTTTACGAATCCGACGACACCATGATTTTCACACGGGATGATGGCCTCGCTGATGTTCCTGCTCAAGCACTCAAGCAGCTTACGGGTCTCCTCAGCATGGGTTTGTCGGTCGATATCGCTAACCCTGACAAAGCTTGGTTGGCGAAGCAGGAAGCCCGGATCCCAAAACTCGACGCCTCTCTGCGCTCGCCATCCAACTTCTTGGAGCGGTTGGCACTTCGGATTGGCCACCATCGCCGCCTATCCTTTCTCCCCCAGCTCGCACGTCTCTGCCCGGCGCACAAGGGTCTCGATCCTCGTGTAATCCGCAATCTTACGCTCCTTGTCGGCCACGAGTGCACCCTCCGAACCGATCGCTTCCGCTCCTATCGCCAACGCATCGAGTTTCCTGATCCTGTCACTGCATGGTTGGACCGCGTTGACTCTGTGGCGGAGATGTGGATCGGGAAGCAGGCTTTCGAGATGATCTTCGGATATGAAACCGCCTTCCCTGCCGTCCCGATCGTGAAGAGTGGTTGCGAAGCATGTATCATGGCCGTTGTAGGTGGGAGACCGCTGCTGCTGAGCGATCTGCGAGCGAGCATCCTAGCGAGGAAGGAAAGGTACACGAATCCTGAATCGGATCCACGACTGTTGAGAGTTGTGGACGCTTGGATTAACCACTTCGATCGAGACCGCAGGGATGCCATCATGGCCGGGAGTGAGCAGTTGGCGAGGGATGTAAGTGACGTGTATACAACCATGAAGGAACGGAAAGAGAGACGTGCGAAGGAGCGTGCTGAGAAGGGAAAACTTCCGAAGCAACGTCATCGTGGACGTCGCCGCCATCGCCACCACAAGGCCCGGGAGGAGCCGTCTACTCCTATCCTATCCTCCGAAGGCCGCAGCTCAGACCAAAGCACCTTTTGCAAAACCCCTGACAACCCCTGGGCTGAACAAGAGAACAGAAACGCTGGAGAAACTTGGGACTGGCTGAACAACAAGATGGAAAGCTTTACCTTGGAGGAACGAAAAGAGGTGTTGGGGAATGTTCACCCGGCCTTTAGCGAATTCCACGTCGGGAGCGCTGTGCCCGAGCCTTTGTTTGAACCAAACCCGAGTGCCCGAAGCAAGGGAAAGGGCAAGTCTAAGGCCATGGGGGATGGTGACGATGAAGTGGGAAGCTGGGTAAGTGACACAGTTCATACTGCTGACAGCCCTAGTCCCGAAGGCGGAGCCAGCCCCTATGCTCGCATAATCCCCGGCCTCTACCGCGAAGACGCCTTCAACGATGGATCTCCACACACAAAGTATGCCTATTACGATTCAGATGAAGACGACTACGACGACGGCGACGAGGAAGATGAGGATGAGAATGGGGAATATATCCCCGCTCGCACAAACTGGAAGCCTACGATGCCAGAGGGGGGTAACCCTTTCATTATGAAGTCGCCTCCTCCTCCTGCGCCCTCGAGCATTTACTCTGATCACCCTGGATTCCCTACGAACCACAAGGTTACCACTTATTTCAAGGACCCTTTCGAGCAGAGGGCGAAGCAAGGCAGCTTGATGAGCGAGCCTGTGTCGCCTAGGACTAGGGACATGAGGTAGGCCAGCGAAAATGGCTGATTAGAGAGACGTGGAAAAGTTTCCCGATATTTAGGACATTTCGGGACTAAAAGTTGAGGACTAGATACTGGGTTAGAGTTTTGGGGTCCGGAGTCTTTCTTGGGAAATTTAGATTTCCTGGCTTGAGCCTGACGCTTGAGCAGTACCAGCTTAGAAATAACAGTATGATAGTTCCTTACATGATATGATCGAACCTGGGAGTGAATGTTGTGTGAAACTATCATCGAATGGGGGTTTGTGGCTATCATGGAGATGACGTTAGAACATGGGAGATGATAATCATTAAGCTGGTTATTGCGGGTTGCATCCTTAAGGGTTCTGTGTAGAAAGCAAGAAGAACTATTTCGATAATACTAAGGATGAGCTCTTGTGCATTGAATCTGTCTCCAGTGAACCTCCCCTCCGAGGTCATCTGGTAAGCCGAAGGGCTATTGTTGTTCAGCCCCCAAAACCTCTGCTCCAGGAGGTCACATAGGTAGGTAAACCTATCTTCAGCACTTCTCGTGCACCAGTCATTGCGTAAGCAGTCAGGCCTTTGAAGACTGGGTGCTATTGGGGAAACCCTCAATCAGGCCGCCAGGGGTAATCATGGACACCCTCTGAGCCATTCTATCGAAGCATGTTCATAACAGTCTAGGACACAGATCGGAAATTAAGACTAAGCATCGATACAGGGATGGCAGTATCATTAGCGAGGCGCACACTATCGTGTAACATTGATTCACTCCAAAACACGGAACGCTTGCCTCGGCTATCTCAGGTACCTACCCGGGGAAGTCACGACTAGGGCAGCACTTGCCGACGAACAGCTGGTAGTTTTGAGCTTGAGCTGAATTTCCTCACCCTTCTGTCACCTTTTTTCCCCTTTCATCTCCTCAATTCGTCAACACCTGGACTCCTGACGTTCCTTTGGTTCCTCTGATCTTCCGTTCAGCTTTCCAGGGCTTCTATCTGTTTAGAATCTCAAGGCATGTCAAGCGGCTCCATTGCCTTCCATTGGATAGCACTAACCTATCGCAGGCTCCGTCGTGATGAGCGCGCCTACGACCCCCGATGTGCCTTCCACGGGAGGGAGAAAGTCTGTTGTCGTTATCTCTCGATCAATACAGCAGTGGCTGGCGCCAACACAAAGCCCTTCGACTCGAGAACTTGAGACACCTCAACTTCTCCCACAAGCACAGCTTAAAGAGTGCGTGAAAGCTTGTGCCCTTTCCGTCAACACTCCTCGGCCAGAAAGCCCTCGAGACTATGTGGAAGACAAAGCAAATCATTCACCTCAACCAACGCTCGTAACGAGTGCTCAGTCAGTGGCAAGTCCTTCGAAAAAGCGTGAGGCCCATGTCCAAGACCAGAACGCTTCTTCTGTGGACTCAAATGCCCCATTTCCTGCCCCGCTGCATCTGATAGAAGCTCTTTTGAGCCATGATACACCAGGCCACCTGAAATCGAAGCTCACCAGCCATACTTGGGAGCTGAGCGACATCGTTGGAGACGGAGACGACAAAGCTCCAGTGTTAGAACCGGTGCCATGTTCTAAGAGTGAATCTGAAGGGGGAAAGTTGTATCCCGAAGAAAAGACAGGCGCTGTGCCCGAAGATGACCGGTCTATTTCACCCCGTATACAGACACTTGGCATCAATGTCTGGTTGGAACATATTCAACAAAGCCCCATTCCTCAACTCTTTGAAAATGAGTCCTTGGGCGCAGACTCGAGTCGATGCGATATCGATACACTTACTGGACGACTCCTTCCCGCTGTATCTTACCCTGATACCCATAAGGATACATTACCAGGGCCTTGCCAGAGTGAGAAAGATATCGCTTGGCGCCAGGCCAACCTGACATCGGGGCTCCGGATAACCCGAGAGCTCAAAGTCAGGGAAAAACTCGCGCACCAATGCCGTGCGAATTTTAAGTCTACTCAAGGAGGAGAAAAGGAGCCCGCGGTTGAGGAGGTTGCTTGGCCCAAGGCACGCTGTCTACTTAGGCCAGCGCTTCCGAGTGATTTTGCTGAAATCGCCGCTATTGTGAACCTGGAAAGCCGCCAGCAAAAGCATCCTCACGTGTTTCAATCGCAGCCAGTCGATTTCGAGCAGATCCAATACGTGTTTGACTATTGTCGTCTGAATTCGCGCCCCTTCATCGTTGCTGCTCCCGCCGAATACGATTACCTGGATCGCTCGAAGTGGCCAAAGGATGCAGAACACGAGTACCAGGAATATGTTCGGTTCAAGAGAGCGCGCCCAACTACGGCAAAGCTAGGTGTGCTGGGATTTGCCTTTGTAACTGAATCACGCGTTGGATTTCTGGGAATTCATTGTTCTGGATCGAGATTTTCCGGGCAGATAAAGCTGCTAGTACATCCTCAACACCGCCAAAAGTCATACGGCGCAGCTTTGTTGGATCGCATAATGCTTTCTACAGCAGCGTACCATCGCAGCCTTATCGACTACAAGTGGGAATGCCCAGACCCGGCACAAGTCTACGAGAGCCCAGCTACTAGAAACCGGAGGAAGTACGCACGCATTTACCTTGAGACCGTATTTGCAGGCAAAGAAGACCCCGAAATAGAATGGACCTCGAAGTTGCTTGAGAAATACGAGTTCAAGCGTATCGCATGCTTTGAGCAAGCACTGAGAACCGACCATGGCCTAAACAGCGAGTGGTTGGATCTTGTCATATGGGAACTCGAAGCCCGACCAGCGTCAGAAATCAAGGATGATGGGCCCCGGTCACGACTCTTTGAGTGAACATCGACACTCTGTGTGCTGTTTTTAACCCGAGATATTGTACACATACCAAATTGGCGTACCAAAGTTGATAAGGTCAATACGAGGCCTCGATGGCTCTGTCGGAATCATCTTACGGACGATGACATCGGATCCACAACCGGAGGAGGAATCATGCGAGCAGACCTTCTGCATTATTGTATCACTTGGTTTGCGTGAATTGGGAAGTTTGACAATCATGTTTGAGGATAGGAAAGGGGGTGGGGATCTGATTTCATACTATGGCTTCAATTCGTCTGCAATTTTCACAGGGAAGACGCATCAGCGGATAGCTTAGACTAGCTAGGCGGCGAAGTATTAAGTGAAGATATAAATGAAGTTGCAAATCAAGCTGTTTTTAGCCTCCTCTTCTCTTTGACTAGAAACGTGTGTTTGTAGGTGGTGAACGAGCTGTTCAGGCATCGCTAATCGGTGCATCCACATCACGTGGACCCATAGGCATCAGGAATCATGAGTGCCTGCGACGACAGCTCATAAATATTTTGCCTCAACCAAAATCCCCAGCGCGTGCTTGGAAGAAAATTCGAAAAGATCGCGGACCGGGACCCCGAACGTTGCATCAACCCATCAGTTTTTTTTAGTTTTTTTTTTTTCGAACACACTATGCTGTCAATCTTGCGCAAAGCCCGGCTCAAGGATAAGGAGATGCGAATCCTCATGCTGTGAGCATCGTTAATCATGATGCATCAAATGAAAATCTCAACTTAACCAATGACAGGGGACTAGACAATGCGGGAAAGACTACAATTGTCAAGAAAATCATGGGGGAAGATGTCAATACCGTAAGCCCCACCCTGGGGTTCATCATCAAGACTATCGACTATGACGGGTGAGTAATCGTAGCTAGGGTTCACGACTGGGCTGACGGTTTGAAGGTACAAGTTGAATATTTGTACGTGCCTGCTCAAGCAATGAGCGGACGAAGCTGACCTAGCAGGGGATGTGGGTGGTCAGAAGACGCTGCGATCATACTGGAGAAACTATTTTGAGAAGACGGATGCTCTGATATGGGTGGTGGACGCTACGGATCGGATACGGATAGAGGACTGCAGAGATGAGCTACAAGGTCTTCTCCTGGAGGAGGTACGTATCATCCAACACATGTGGTCTGCGATGGCTAAGTGGGATGCAGCGGCTTTCTGGAGCAAGCTTGCTGGTATTTGCGAACAAGACGGATGTCGACGGTTGTATGACCGAAGAAGAGATTCTTTCGGTGAGTTTTCCCAGGGACCAAGACCGAGCGAGCCAAGCTGACAAGATACGCATATAGTCATTGCAACTGGAATCGATACGAACTCATCGATGGCACATTCTGAGGTGCAGTGCCATGACGGGGAAGAATTTGAAGGAAGGCCTGGCTTGGGTTGTCGATGAGGCCAAGAAGCGACTTTTCCTTTACTAGACGAACAGAACATGATAGCATGTGAAGACGACGACTTAAGCCGAATGCTGCACGAGGTAATGTCGTGATTTTGTTTACACCACATGCCTCGCCGGGGAATCCCTCATGCGATTCCCCACGTAAGCTCGGGTTCTGTTTCTGGGAAGCAGGGATGCGTGTGTTTAGCGTTCGCGGACGACGGGCCAATGTCATTGCCATTTGCCCTCCCACCTCCTCGTTCTAGGCATGAGGCGGGTTCTCGATAACGGATGGGGACGAGGAAGACGCAATAGAGTTTGTGAAGGAGGGGTGCGTGGAGAAGGATACGATCCAAGAAAGTAAACAAATAACGTCGAGGTGGGCACGTTGCTAGAGGGAGCATGATGGAAAGCCCACGCTAAGACGAGAGAGTCGCACAACAACAAAACATTGGGGACACAGCAGGTGGATGTCTCATCATGCCAAAACCATGGATATTGCTCGCATGAATGATGGAGGGTTTGAGAGATTGCCTGCCATGTGACGCCCGGTAGAGAGCACTGTCCACCGTGGTTGAATTCCAGGGGGTTGAAGCAGCATCCGCGTTGGCCATAATTAGCGCCCCCAGAGCTGTTAGACAGGTCAGATTTGGGCTTCCTTTTGTTTCCGTCAGCGAGGGAAAACAACCGGAGAAGCGCTGTCACCTCCTAAACCCTCCCTAAACCACGGCGCTAAAAAACCAATGATGCATGCTAAAGCTTCATGCCTCATCCGTCCCCCCGTAGCCCTCCCACACATCCTGTGCGACTTCTCCTCTGCCGAAAAGTCAACAAAACCGAATCATCGTCGCATCACCCTCTCTCTCCCCTAGCCGTTTCAGCCACCGAAAACCCCATAGGGCGTGTCATGTTCCGCATTCGCCGTAGTCATGTCCGACGAAGTCTCCCAGTTCCTAGAGCAGGTCGAGCGCCTGCGAGGCCAGCAGATCGAGGAGGACGAGGTTCGAGCCCGTGAGCTTGAAGAGTATTTGGCCGCCAAGCGAGAGAGGCAGGCTAGACGAGAGGGTGAGTTGGCCCCCCTGAGAACGGCCTTGAGGGAATTGGGTTTGCTGGTGCATCGATGCATGCGTAGCCTCTGCCCTGCTTGCAGTTGTCGTCCACCTGGCAGGCAATGTCGATGCCGGGACAACAGTTTTGCTGACCTGCAGCCTTAGAACGCGCCAGATCCATCTCGCCGCAAAAATCATCACCAGCGAATACCCCTTCGCCACGCTCTTCCAACCGTCGCAGCGTGCATCTGACAGAGGCATTGAAACTCGAAGCACTCCCCCCATCCAAGGAAAACACCCCCGAACCAACCCGGGAACCCGAACACTCGGTCGAAGAAAAGGCAGACCCCATGGCGATCTCGACGACGCCAACAAGGGAGACCAAATCTCCCAGCGAGACAGAAACGAGAGCTACGCCGACACCCGCGCGGGCAGGCACTTTGTCTTGGCAGCAGCGTCCCAAGTCCCGAGGTGGTGGTGGACGCCCCTTGAGCATGGTTGCGGCCCAGAATGCGACCCAGAGGTCCTTGACCGGGTCGCAGGAGCCTGCGTCGGCCACGGAACAGACCTTCTCCAAGGATCAGATAGCCCAGACTCTCGGGTCCAAAGACCCGTCGTGGTTCAAACAGACTGCGGATCGAGGGGCCAATTCTGCGGCCTACAGGAAGAACCAGATCGAAGATGAGGACCGCCTAGATATGTCATCCGTCAAGGCCCAACTGCCTGGCATGTCGAAAGACACCCCTCAACAGCCGTCTATCGAGTCTGCGGCCAGCACATCGGCCAGAAACCGATTGGCGAGTCCGCCTACCCTCAATCCTGCCCGGTTTGATGGCCCAGGTGAGGACAAGCCCGCTAACGACTCCACCACTGGCGCTCCTCTAAGCGGCCGAATCTCTCCTGTTCGGTCGAATTCTCGATCGACATCTCCCACGAAGGGCATGGGAGGCTTCGTTCAGAGCGCAATGATGAAGAGATCGGATAGTGTCAAGCGATGGAGTGTCGCAAGCCCTCCTGTGCTGGCCCGAGCCGACTCGATAGCATCAAGCCGAAGTGGTGCGCTCTCATCCCCAAGACCGCAAAGCATGGCCCGACCTGGCTCAACGACGCCGAGCTCTAGTAGGCCGACGTCGAGGCACGGCGAGACGGAAGATGAAGACGATGCTACACCAAAAGCTCCTACCATCGATACTTCCTTGAGAAGGGGTTCGAAAGTGGACGAAGCTCAACTGCCCTCTTCTCCATCCAAGACGATGGATCCCAGACGGTGGAGCCCAACCAAGTCCAGCTGGTTAGAGAGTGCCTTGAACAAACCTGACTCACCTAAACCGCAACACAAATCAAACACCTCTCAGCCTGCTTGGATGGCCGAGTTGAACAAAAACAAAGGTGACAAGGGATCCGGACCGGGACCTAACTCTCACAAGCACCAAGTCAGCATCGGCGGGCTTATGAGATCTTCTCCCATGGGTTCAGAGGCGAAACCCAACGCCACCGGTTTAGGAGGCATTTATTCCCCTCCCCCTGGTGGCAACCGTCCGGTGTCTGGCTTCGGCCCTGGCGCTGGCTTGAGCCTCCCGAAGACTGCTCCTAAACTTGAGCCGGCCAAGTCCGAGGAAAACCTCGTCGACCCCGCTCCTGAACCAGTCCCTGAGCCTGAAGAAGAGCCTGAGGAGCCTGAAGAGTCGGAACCGCAAGGTGTGAAAGAGAGAAAGGAAGCTCAAGAGTCGAGAAGGCCAGAGACTGTAGCGGCCCCGAAAGCCTCGCCACCTTTGACCAAAACCAAGCCAGAAACACCACCCAAGAAGGATTTCCGTGCAAACTTGAAACATAGACCCATAAACTCTGATGCCAACAACAACAAGGAGCCCGAGTTCAAGAACGTCTTCGGTAACTTACGCAGGACTAAAACTCAGAATTATGTGGCCCCTGATGAGCTTAAGGATAACATCCTAAAGGGAAAAGCTGCACTTAGCGTCACCGGTGGTCCGAAGAAGTCCGAACGAGTTGATGAATTCAAGGAGGCCATCTTGAAGAAGAAGGATGATTTCAAAAAGGCGCAAACAGAGGGCAAGGGAATAACCCGAGCGTCCACTATACCCGTCGAAAAGCCCATACCAGAAGGACTTGCAAGAAGAGCTGAACTAGGGCGGTCTCTTCCTGCCAAGAGAGAGTCTGCGCCCGAGCCCAAGCTGTCAGCTCAGCCAAAGAAGCCAGAATCTCCCAAACCAATCCCTGGCCCGAAGAGAGTGACTAGCCAGACCTTTTCTTCACCGAAGGCATCGCCTCCTCTTACATCGCCAAAGCCAGCCGATATCGAGGTACCGAAGCAAAATGTTCCCAAGGCTGCTTCGAAGGCAGCAACCGAACCCCGGCCTTTGCCAGGCCTTGGACAAGGATTGAACGCACCCTTTAAAACCCAGGGACGTGTTGGAGGGCGGCTTGCCGACCGCTTTAATCCAGCTCTTGCAGGCATACTGGCAAGGGGGCCACCGTCAATGGCCACCAATGGAGGACAGAGTCCAGAAGAGTCTGAGACAAAGGAGTTGTCTCGCACCAACTCCCGAGAACCTGCTACCGAGCCAACCAGCACCGGTCCCCAATTAACCCATATGACGAAAGGTCGAGCGCGAGGACCTAGGAGAAAAGCGCCGACCTCGGCAGCTCCCTCAACAGGGCCTGTCGATACCTCAGCTCCACAACCTAGACCACTACCGGAGTCAGTCAAGGTTGAGTCACCTGCTCCGATCGTTCCAAAGCCAAGCAAATATGAGGCTCGGGAAGCAGAGGCGTCTGCTCCAGCAGCGAAGGAGGAAGAGACTCCGATCGCACCTCTTTCTATTCAACAGCAAGTGGCCGCGAAAGCTGCGACCCGTAGCAAGCCATCTCCTATTAAACTCGCTGATAGACCCTCGGAATCCTTCAGATCTCATGAGCAAGCGACACCATCATTCCTGCGCAAGCAGTCTACCAGCCCTGTCAAGGAAGTCAATGATGTGCCTCTTCCACTAAAGATTCAGAAGACCGGAGGTACTGATTCTCAGGCGACATCGCCGAAGAAGCTCGACATGAAGCGAATGTCAAAGTTCATGGATGATGCATCGGCCGAAGCTTCTCCATCGGAAGCTGTGAGGGAGCCAACTAGGCTAACACATCAGCGAACTGGTTCGAGATCACCGGTGAAGAAGTTCTCAAGGCCGCTTCCAGAACCAGAGCCGTCATCGCCAACTAAGGTAGACAGAGACCCAATTGTGTCCGTCAAGAATGCCACCGCGATGTTTGGAGGTGCCTCAGCCAAATCTCCGCCACAGCCTGCTAAGCCGTCCTTTGATGGACCTGCTCCTGAAATTGAGGTACCCAAGGAGGTGAGGGCATCACCGCGGCCCCTACCCGTACCATCTCCTCGGACCGAGACTCCAAGTGCCCTCAGAGCATCGGCACGGCCTCTACCTGTACCATCTTCCGAAACAGAGATGCCGCAAGCGCCAAAGCCGTCACCTCGCCCTCTTCCCGTACCCCCGGCGGATGAACCACGGTCACCCCCACCAGCCATGTCGCCGAGCAGCAAATCAGGAAACGATGTGGCTACTATGCTGCATGACTTCTTCGGACCTGAACAGCCCAGAAAACCGAGCAATGTCGATGTGGCTGAGATGCTCATGAACCGCCCTAAACTCGGCGGCAAGATTCACACAACGAAATTCCAAAAGTTCCAGATTTTCGGAGACGGAAAGCAGGTCCCTGTAGCGGCTCACCATGAGCGCGTTCTCTTCGAGCAGGAGATGTATCTTTGCCCTCACAGCTTCACTAATGAGGCAGGCTGGAAGCGGTCCGAGGTATACTTCTGGGTTGGCGACGAGGTCCCTGAGTCGGCGGCTGAGGATGCGCAAGTATTCATCCAGCGCGAAGTCAAGGCAACAGGCGGAGCAATGATCAAGATGCGTCAGGGTAAGGAGACGTCGGAGTTTCTACAGGCCCTTGGCGGCGTCATCATTATTAAGAGGGGGTCAAGCACCAGACATGACCCTCTGGCACCAACCATGCTCTGCGGCCGACGTTATCTTGGGCAGGTCACTTTTGACGAGGCCGACTACGCTCCCACGAGCCTCTGCGCTGGCTTTCCCTATCTCATCACCAAGTCGGGGAACTGTTACTTGTGGAAGGGCAAGGGCAGCGATGTGGATGAGCTCAGCTGTGCTCGGTTGATCGGTATGGACATGACGCTGACCGGGGAGCTGATTGAAATTGACGACGGCAACGAGCCCGGCTCGTTCTGGGAGATGTTTGAGGCGGGATCGAAGCCACACTCGGCGGATCATTGGAGACTTAAGCCTAACTACAACAAATACTGCGGCCGACTCTTCTGCTCCAACGCGGACACAAGGCGACAGGTATCCTTCTCCTTCCAACTTACCAACATCGCCGCGCTTTTCACTAACGACACTCCCCAGATCTCCGAGGTGCACCCTTTCAACCAAGGCGACCTATCTCCCTCGAACATCTACATCTTGGATGCCTTTTTCGAGATGTACATCATTGTCGGCGGCCACGCGCAAAATCAGTACAACTCCTTCCGCAACGCCCTGGATTTTGCCCAGGAATACGCCATCCTCGCCTCATCCATGGAGGACCGCCCCTTCATCCCCATCTCAACGGTGGTGCTTGAGGGTATCCCCCGCGATCTCAAGAGCGTGTTCCGCAAGTGGCGCGATGGCATGAGCCCTACGGCGACAAATCTAGTCGCCGGTGGCTTGAGGCGTGGGAGAAGTCTGAGGGTTGTGCCGCTGACACAGGCGCTACAGGCTCTCAGCGAATGAGGGGTTATCGGTGCAAGACGACGTAGGAATAATGGCTAATGATCTTTGCGTTCCTTGGAATGTCGGGCGCATAAAAGTACTGGGTTGCAACTTTTGGAGTTCTGTGGCATGAGGTCGTTAGATATTGCATGCATGCATATATACAAGCTACTACCTATTGAGCTGTTCAAATCTCGAGTATAATGGAGAAGGAGGAGAAGCAGACGTGGCAGAGCAACACAGCGGGGGATGTTGGCGACTTTTTGTGAATAGGTTCTATTGGCTATCCTGAAATGAACAAGGAGCGAAACGCGATCCTCTTCTACCTGTACGTATAAACCGCGACCAAAATCTATGAGGGTATCAAATGGCTATCTCGACCTAGTCTGAATCCGAAATGACTCCCCTGACGATCCGCCTCTACCACAACCGCCCCTCCATCTCTCCGGTCCGAAATGAACGCTAGTCTCGTCGTCTTCATTCTTCGTTGCGCATATCCTGTAAAGCTGCTGAAAGCACACATCCCTTGAAGGAGGGATCAGTGGGCGTTGGAGTTGGCATCAATGCCGGTGCTTTTGGCTGTGGATTCGGAGGGCAGGGTGCCGGCGACAGGCATGGGCCGTCCGTGGGCCTTTTCGGAGAGCTTGACGAGTTCGGCGAGCATAGTTTCGCGGGTGGTGCGCGTGAGCTCGTCGACGTCGGCAGAGGTGAGGTTCTTGGTGGAGATCGGGTCAAGAACTGGGGATTCGTCAGTACAAGGTAGGTCTCCGATCGCGGAGGGATGAACGGCTCACCTTTGATAGGGATGGTTCCTGATCTGAAAACCATCTTCTTCACATACAGGATGTTGCTGTAGTTGGCGACGACAACGGGAACGATGGGCACGCCAGCTTGGACAGCCAGGTGGAAAGCGCCCTTCTTAAAGGGCAGCAGAGTAGGATCCTTGGCGTAGCTCCGAGTTCCCTCAGGGAACATGTAGACGCTCTGCTTCTTGGCTTGGATCTCGGTCGCGGCACCCTTCATGGCCTCGCGCGCATCCTTGGCGTTCTTGCGATCAATGAAAATCGACCCGCTCAGGGTCATGAACCACCCCAGGAAGGGTGTCTTCTTCAGCGACGCCTTGGCCGTCACGCTGCAATACTTGGGAAACATGGCGCCCAGCATCAGCACATCCAGCTCGGTCTGGTGGTTCCCGATAAACACGGCAGGTCTCGTCGTGCCGAGCACGTTCTTGGGATCTTCGACTTTGAAGGTTACGCCGGTGGTTACAATCATGATATAGTGAAAGAGCCGCGCGGTAGTCCATTGGGCGATTTGTTGCTTGCCGACGAGGGTGAGGAAAATGGAGGCGAAGACTCCATAGATTGCGGTAAACAGGAGAGAAACGTACGAGGCCAGGACGCGGGCGACGAAGCCGGCTTTGGGGATGACGGGCGAGAGGGCGTAGAGGACGAGGACGATGCCCGCGTAGCCGATGAAGAGGTTGTTGAGAAAGCTGAGGACCGACATTGTAGCGAATTTCCTTTCCCTCTGTCTGCGACTTCGACGCCTGCTGAAGGAGGAAGTGGAAAAGAAGAAGAGGATTGCCGAGAGGCGGGAACCAAGAAGTTGTTGGTGTTGAGCGAGGGTTGAGCGTTCTTTGAGGCGGCGGGGTGTTTGCGGCCAGGGTTCCTATGCGCCTATGTATGTATGTATCTAAGTATGTATGTATGGCGGTTGTCTAGTTTCGCCGGTAGACAGAAAAGATGGGAAGAGCTGCAACGCTATCGCAATGCCATTCTAGAGCGATCAACGAGGAACGGGAAAGCATAAAGTGTGGAGAGGAGGAGGAGAAAGGAAAAAAAAAA